>JAMCCL010000058.1:0-115000 GCA_024516035.1 Bactericera cockerelli
AAAATTGACCTGAAATTTAAAGACAAACAACTAACTATACTGACATTATATAGATCTCCTACTAGTAGTGCTGCTACATTTATAAATGAATTAGATATTTTGTTAACTGAGATAAAAAATGATAGATGTATGATAATAGGAGATACGAATATAAATATACTCGATGATAATATCAACAATATAGGACAAGACTACCTTGACATACTACACAAATATAATTACGTACCAAACTGTAAATAAACCAACTAGGGAAACAATTAATACACGACAAAACCGACAATCAACATACAAAACAACATCATGTATTGACCATATTATGTATAAAAGTAATACTATTCAGGAGATAAAAACAGCAATTATACATACCAACATAACTGACCATTACTCGTTACTAGCTAAAATCGACTTTAACAAAGACAAACCATTAGAACAAATAACAAAACAATACCTAAAAATTGACTACGATACCCTTAATAACAAACTGTCAAATCAAGACTGGTCTTGTATAACTAATTCTCAAAACGTTAATTACATGGCAAACCGACTTACTGAAATAATACAAGACCACATTAACACAAGCTCAGAAACAAAGACTTATACGAACAGACTTACACCAATTAAACCTTGGATGACACTAGCACTTCTAAAATCTATTAGGAATAAAGACAGACTACCGAACTTACTAAAAGACATCCATATAACCCTAGACTACTTCAATATTATAAAAAAGTGAGAAATATTGTATCCAAAGCCATCCGCACAGCAAGGGATTTAGAATTAAAACGAAACATTGACAATAACCAAGACGACAAAAGAAAATTATGGACAATTATACATGACGTCATAGACAAAACAAATAACAAATTTAATATAAGAACCATTACTCATGACAATACTGACTATGACTGCTATGAGGACACAACTAACTGTGCTAATATTTTCAACAACTATTTTATCAATGTTGGAAAAAATATAGCAGAAACTATAAGTAAAAATAACATAATAACAAGTACTACTACTAGACATAATGACACAGAACAATCACCATCAACTCAAACAATACTTTCAACTTTCGAACCTACTACTACAACTGAAGTGTATAAAACAGTTATGACTTTTAAAAACAATTCTGCTCCTGGTTATGACAGACTACAGACAAAAATAATGAAACACATAATAACACAAATACTAGACCCACTAACTAAAATTATAAACCGAAGTATGACTGACGGAATTTTTCCGGACTGCTACAAAAATAGTATTATAGTACCAATACATAAAAAAGGAAACAAAAAACTACTAACTAATTACAGACCTATATCACTCCTTACAATTTTCAGTAAAATTCTTGAAAAAATCATAAAAACAAGACTTGACAATTACTTACAAACTAACAATATACTTACAAATAAACAGTACGGCTTTAGGAAAACTATAGGAACAGAGGACGCCCTTCTTGACTTGACGACATACCTGTACAAAAACTTAGACCAAAAGAAGAAGGTTCTATCTGTATTTTTAGACATTTCTAAAGCCTACGACTCAATTAAACACTCTAAACTAATACAACAACTATATAACATTGGACTGAAAGACACAGTACTTACCTGGTTTACTTCATACTTGAAAAACAGGACTCAACAAGTAAGACTAAACTCCCACTTGTCGAATGTAACAAATTGTGAACCTTTTTCAATAATTCAAGGAAGTTGTCTTGGGCCTTGTCTTTTTAACTGTTTTATAAATAATTTACCTGGTATAAGTCAAGGCCAAGTCTTCTGCTATGCTGATGATGCAGTCATTTGTTACAGTTCAGACACGTGGGAGGAGACTCATGACATAGCAACTACTGACTTAACAAACATAGGCAAATGGTATTCCCATATGTCTTTGAAGATAAATTTTGACAAGACAAATTACATGACCTATTCCATTGACAATAGAGGACAACCACAGACATCATCACTTCAAATTAAAGACAGCACTAACTCTACAATAAAATTACAAAGACTAAATAAGACACGATACTTGGGAATTACGATTGACCAACATTTGAAATGGACAGACCACATCATACAATTGAAAAACAAACTCCGTCATCTCATGTATGTTTTCCATAATTTGAAAAGAATATGCAATAGATCTCATTTACGAGAAATATACTTTGCACTAGTGCAGTCGCTAGTGCAATACTGTATAGTTGCATGGGGCGGAGCATACCAGAACTTACTGTCACCACTTAACAGGACCCTCAACATACTATTAAGAATTATACTAAACAAAGACAGATACTTTCATTCCGACGATTTATACAAAACTTTTGACGTACCTACCATACAAGACATATACATTTATAAAACTTGCTTTTTTTCATTAAAAAAGCGAGATATGTGGACTTTTCGACAGACTAATTACAATACAAGACAAACAGGACAAGCTTCACTAACAACCATACGTACATCACTAATGAGAAAACATTTTTCTTACATAGGAATTAAAATATACAATGTCATACCAGAAGAAATAAAAATATTATTAGATCCTAAACTTGTTAGATTAAGAATAAGGGAATGGCTAAAAAGCGCAAACGTCAAAAATGAAATAATAAATACCATCAAATAAATAATTATAAGGGAAAAAAAACAACAAGAATAAAACAGTATAAAAATTGATTATTATTAAATAATATGGAAATTAAATTTTTAATTATAAATATTTTTTAACTCAAATTACATAATACATTATATTTTTACTATCTATAAGAGACCCAACACATGCTTGCGCACTTCGGGTCTCTTCTACTACAATTTCAATAACAAAAAAAAAAAAAAAAAAAAAAAAAAAAAAAAAAAAAAATACCCACAGATATTCAAACAAACTCAGAAAGTATTATAGATAAATTGAACAAAGAAGAAACAAGACTATTTTAATGTCCAAGAGTTGGCGACAACAGGAATATTCTGAATAGTAAGACGATGATTGCCCTCAATATCAATAAATAAATAATAATATAAATTGAAATAAGGGATAAAATATAATATTATATCAAAACTATATCAAATGCATTGAATGCTTTTGGGGGAAAAGGAAAGGAACACTTGGAATTTCTGAAGAGAACTTTCTAAAGTTGATAAGTAGGCGATAAGAGAGAGAAAAAAAAAACAATCAGATGATAAGTTGTTAAGCCAACAACAACTTTCAATTCAGAAAAAAGAGACTTTCAAAAACATATATTTTATACAAGAATAAGAATAATTTGAATTTAGTGAACTTCCAAAAGACCATAAACTGGCGACAAAAAGAACGTACAAAATAAGACCAAATCTTGTGTCCAAAAGACACATAAAATAAACAACGCTAGAGAAAATTTCTTACGAAATGAAAAAACACAATAGTTGAGAATAAAATAACAACAAAAACCATACCACAACAACAATTCCAAAAATTAATACATGAAATAAGATTAGCAGCAACAGCAACAACAGAACCATCTACAACAACACAACAAAAAAACAATACACAAGATAAGTTTCATTTCATTTGAGAAGAACGAAAGAAAGCTCTCAATAACAATAGCCTAAATAAAGAAAGAAAGCCACTGTCTATTTTGAAAGCACAAACTTTCCATTTTATAACTCACCAAGTTATTGTGTGAGCATTAGAAAGAATATTTGGTCAGCAAAAACTGCCACGGCCCATGTTATCAACAAAGTAAAAATAGGATATTATTTTTGGAGAGCGGGATGGGGAAAGAGATATAGAAGAAAAGGAGATAGAATGGAGATAAAGAGAGAATTGTTGTAAGGAAGGACAAAAGAGTGGATGAGGAAGAGATAGAGAGAGACTTGTTAAAGACATAGATTGAAGATATTAGAGTGTGACAAAGACGGAGGAAAAGAAAAAGAGAGATAGAAAAGAGAGCGATAGGAGAGTAAGAGAGATGGGTCGTAAGGAAGGACGAAGAGCGACGTAGGAAGGATGATAACAGGAAGAAAGATTAATAGAGAAAGGGAGATATGTGAAAGAATATATTGGAAAGATAGAGAAATAGGTTTTGAAGATATTAGAGTATGAAAAGAATTGAGAGAGAGAGAGAGACTGAGAAGAATAGCAAGAGGAGGTGAAAAGAGAGGGGGACAGACAGAGGAAAGAACCAGGATTTTTAAAAAAATATGTCTGTGGAAATTATTCCCCAGGGAAATTTGATTGGAAACTTGTGTCCTTATTTGATTGATTATTATTACTGTGGTGTTTATCGGGCGACCATACGAGCTTTTCATTTCCTCTCTCTGTCTCTCTCTCTTCCCTTCATCCCTGTCACACATTCGACATCTTCTATCTCCATTTATCTCTTCCTCTCCCTCCCTATCTCTTCTTTTCTCTCTCATCGTCCCCTTCTTCTCTTTCCAATGTACTTTTCTTACAGCTCTGTTCTCTGTCCCTCACACATATACGAGAAAGAGGAAGGGAGGGAGAGAGAATAAACAAAAGAAGAATTGTGTGAAATGTTTGTCTTTCGGATTTTCGACCGCTTATTGCATTTCTTCTTTATATTTACACAGATTTAAAGGAGGTGGGAGAGAAGACGGAACGATTGGAAATGTTATTCCATGTTTGTTTTTAGGTTTAAAAACAAGAATAAGAGTGGCAGAAACATCTCCCATTTCACACAAAAACAGACACACATACATGTCATACATTATTTTGTAGCTTACAAGTTATTCTGGTGTTGCATGCCGGAACACTCCTTGTTCCAACACAGTGATTTCATGGTAGGTAGACATATATTTTGAAGCATTTGAACCAAAAGAAAAAACCACTATTTCTTATAGGAGTGGGTACTTGAGTGGTTACATATTTATGTGATATGAAGGAACTTTTATACACTTGCTCAATGCCTGCTGTTTAGTAATGCTGTTAGGATTAAGTTGATTAGATGGATGAGAATATTAAGTGAAGAGCCGATGAAAATATAGAATCTCCTTTAAAAATGTAATAAAAGAATATTCAAGTAAAAATTAGGATGGTGGGATAAACGAATTAGATAGAGAAAGGGAGGGAGTGAAAGGATATAAGAAAGGTGTAAGAGAGAAGAAGATTGAAGGAGAATGCAAAAAGAGGGAGATGAGAGAAGGAGGTAGATAGAGGGATATGAGTTGGTAGGAGGGAGATTCCATTAGGGCTGAGGAGTGAGGAATTCAATGGAGTTATACCGCAGAAGCGATTAGCATTTGAAACTCAACAGAATGGTGCTAGTATTATCATCATTAAGTACTGTCTATTTATGAAGTATTTATGAATGAGAGAGATTACTTCACATTACAGTCGAGGCCTTTGCAATGGCAAGCACTAGAGGGGGAGATTCTTTTGAAAATATTTTAAATATTCCGTGAATGACAAGAGAGAAGAGGAAGAGAAGGAACACTCACACAGAAGAGAAGGGAGACAAAGAATGGAGAGAGAAAGGAGAGAATAAATAAATAGAGAGTATACTAGAAAATGAAGAAAACTAACTTCAAAGGTTCAAAAGCTTTTTTTATAAGGTAAATATACCTAGAGCTTTTGCTTACAGGAGCAATTTAAATCGAAGGAAATTCCGAAAACCGATGACCAGAAACTAATTAGTTCCAAGAAAATCTTGATTATTTTTATCTTTAAGTTATAGAAAGTTTTTTTTATATATTAAGGGTATGGTATATCATTCGTGCATGTTATTCATCTACAAGTCAGCCTAGGTCTGTTCACAGGCAGAATGATTTTATATATTACTCCATTTATGTGGAGTTTTCAACTATTTGGTATTGGTTTTAACTATTACACTCGGAAGTTATATTAAAAAAAAAAAAATCTTTATCGTTTGCTATAGCCTGCATTTATCTATTGAAGACACACAAACACCAAAAAAATCGCCTTGAAAATAAGCAAACATTCAAATAGATGCGTCCTGAGAGGGAATCGAACCTTGGAGCAAATGAAATAAACTTATCCTTTTCCTGAAACATTCCACACTAGAGACATTAAAATACTCAACTGATGGCACTTGGCTCACTTCACCTGTTCCAGAGACAATTTTATCCAAATTTAATTCAAATAAGGCAATTCATAATCAGTCAAATCAGTGAGTTTGCTTATCAGCCAGATCACTCACCTGTTTTCAACTGGATAGTTTAAAGATACTTTAGTGAGCTGAAATCCAGTTTGTTAAAAAGGTGTAATCAGAGAGTCCATAATCCAGAACGTAAATTGCACTTTTTTCTACGAAAATATTTTGTTATTATCATAAAAAAAATATTGCTGATATAAAAAATGTAAATATGTACATAAATAATATGAGGATCAGATCAGTTCAAAACTCGTTTAGGATTATCACATTAAAAGTTAAAAAATTAAATACATATTTCGTCTTTATCAATTCTTAAATTGAGTGAAACGGGTACGAGCCTTTTGTGATTTTTATGATTTGTTCAAACGTAGATTTTTTTTACAATAGACAAGTCACAAGTACGGTGCATAATCTGTCACAAATCATAGTTTAAAACTGATTTTTTATGGTATGTTTTAAGTGTGTCGTTTATTGCACGTATCGTCAATGGATTAACTCCAATACAGAAAAGTGTGGTCAATTTTTCCCGTGCACGGTTTTTTTTAAGCAGTTTACTTCTGTCACAAAGGTGCACTGGATGAAGTTATTCCAAAATGAAAAACAAACGTCTCAATAAAGAGTTACCACATGGCCAAAATAATGGACAGTGATAAAAAAAAGAGTTCATATTACGAAAAGTCTACTATTGACTAAGAGTAAATAAAGAGGGTTTACTCATCAATTGAAGAAAAAGACGAAGAAAAAGATCATGGCCGTTAAAAACAGTAACAACAAAGGCTAGAAATAATAGAAGAGGAAAGAAAAGAAGGATGAGGAGTAGAAGGAAGAGAAAAGAAGAGAAAGCAAACAGAACATTCAGAAAATATGGATTTGATACCAAACACCTTGGCCGAAGTGTGAAGAACGCCCTATACAAAGAGAGAAACATTAAGTTATCATATAAAGTTCATCAATAAATTATAACATGTTATTGGAGATGAAGACTGTGTTATGAATGTTATGATACTACAACATGTTGCAAATGCTGCACACAATTTTAAAACACTTTTGAAGCTTATGAAATACCGAGCACTTTTAGTCAATTCATTCCTCACTTTTAAACGTTTGTAAATAAAATTACTGAGACGGAAAAAATTAACTATTTACAATCAATTTTTTTCTCGCAAACTACAAGCATTACTCTAAATATTAACTTTCATGAGGTTATCACAACTTCTCGCAATAATATTTCACTTTTCACAACAACCGCAAACAGTAAATCAGAGGGACGATCTCTTCTGTCACCGATAGATTACCGCGGACCATCGGATCACCTGGATCGCTCTCATCCGATTCAAATCGCTAACTGACGAGGCGGAACCGAAAATTAGGATCAGAAAACCATGGTGGCGTTTCCGGCTTACGCAACGCGGTGTGGGGGGACAGAATGGCGAGTGGCGACGAATTACACCCAAAACTGAACGAACAATCAAATTGTGTTGTAAAAAACAACGATGTCGTGTGTGCTCTGAAAATCGTTGCTAATATATGGATACGGCCAGGGACATTTTTACGAAAGATTCGATGGGCAAAATGAGTCTCGGAGAATGGAGAACATGTTGAATTGGCGAGATATGGAACTGTCTACGGCATCGGCAGGGGAAGAAATGGAAAGCTACATAACTGGACCATTCTAGTTTATCCTGGGATCCCTGGGTCACGCTAGACCGCTGAGGCAATAATTTAGGAACAATCATATCAAATTTCGTCTATGATCTTATAGGTCTCCTTTATCTCTATATATAAAACAGAAAAAAGGACTACCTACCTACCTACCTACCTACCTATGTTTGTTTGTTTGTTTGTCCGGAGTTGTTTAGCCAAAACGGTAAGAGATAGCGAAAAATGTCTCAGAATTGACCCCCCCAGAACCATTATCGCTTTGTCCAGAAAAATTATAAAAAACTCAAAAAGGCATTGCTGTCCAGCAGTACGGCCATGCCTTAGTAAATTTGAAATTTTTAGTCCCGTTGCAAAGCACGGGCAAACGGCTAGTTATTAATATAATCACTATATGTACGTTTACTGGAATAAGGTGGTTGGCCCAACTAAGCCATTGGTCCACCTCCATATTTTGTAGACAAATAATATCCCTTTAGTTTATTTATTGAAAAATGAAAATACTCGTAAGTCTTAATATAGACAATTCCCTCTATCTAATATGTAGGCAGCAACGTTTTATAATAAAACTGAATCTCTCTCTTAGTAGTATTAAACTCTCTATTGAAATTTATGTACATAAATCGCAAAGGGTAGGATTATTGCCTAAGGCAATCTCTATCATCCATCGTTTTACATGGGAAATAATAAGAACTCACCACTACATACTACGTTTTCAAAGTTATGTTTCTAGTTTTTAAGTTTCAAAAAAACACAGGACAGGAAGACAGGCTCCAAAAAAATTCTGCCTGTGCACAGACCTGACTAAGCGCGCTCTTTTGTCTCATGATAATCATGGGCTGGATGGCTCTGGATGGCTTTACTTCAGGTTTGTACACCACACGAGGGAGCGTCACTAATTGTATACTTGCAGCGGCGTGGGTGTCAACAAAACACGGGTGAGGTTGTTGCCGCTTTAGGAGAGAAAATCAGTGCTGGATTTCGGCAGAATCAAAAAGTCGCGTGATTTACTTTACTTTCTTTGTCTGGCTAAACACAATTCTTCAAAGTAAAACCACAAAAAAACACACAAAATATCAAAGCTTAAAATTCTCAAGAGAGAATATCAGAGACAAGGCCTTTAAAATAACTAAGAGGGTCATAGTAAGAGGAAGGTTGTTCATTGTTCAAGGTTTAGGAACTTAAAAAGTGAAAAATCACTAGATCAGATTTCTCATTTACAATAAGATGTAAATGAGAAACAATCTGGTTTATCTGATAAAATAATAACATTTGCTAGAGTCAATCTTTTCCACACAACCCGACGAAGGAAAGAAGACAGATAAAGGAATACCAAAAAATAAATAAAAAGAGTTCGTTGTTCTGCTTTCCGGGATCCGGGACTGATCTTCTTTCTCCTGATTAACTCTTTAGTCACAGATTAAATGAAACAAGTCACCGCATTATCTAATAAATTAAGCAGCAGATAATCCTCAAGAGAAAAGAAGGAAATCTTCATTAAGCCCGGGATTGTCTTCCTTATCTGTTTAATTCTGAGACCTAGTAATGAACATTAGATTGAGACCTGAATAGTGTTTTTACTCAACGTTGTCTGACAGAATACTAAATTTTATAGTGGGCTAGGTCTGTACTCCGGATCAGTATAGCTTGTTCTTAATCAGATAATCAGTATGACTCATTGTCTTATAATCATTGTAACTGTCGGTGGTAGACATTCTGTCTGGTTCCAGTCTCTACTATCAATGAGATAATCAATAATTTTCTCAGCATCCTGTCAGATCAGTAAAAGTGGAGGTACTGTTTCAAGAAAAAACTGATGAGAATTGTTTAAATTTGAACCATATTATACAGGATATCGGAAATATTTATGACATGCATTGGAAGTCAAGTGGTTAAGACGCTAGTCTGGTAATCCAGGTAGCGTAGAGATCCGTTGGTTCAAGTACCACCCAATGCATGAATTTTTACCTTTCACTAAAGAGTATTATTATTATAGATATTATTATTATTTTTAACCCTTTTTGGGGGAAAATGTTATTAAGTTTGTATATTACGTGGATATCTCGTTACCTCCTGAACAACATTGGTTTTATCTCTCCCAAAAAACAATAAAACCGAGATGACAAAAACAATTGCGAAAAAAAATCCCTTTTCGCACAATGTTACAAAAATATCTCTTTCCAACATTATCCCGAAGAAAAATAATAGTTTGTTGAACTCAATTAACAATAATTCATTAAGAAAATGACTTTGGCAGACTCTCTTCTGATGCCTCTCTAGTAGAGCCTTCTTCATCTACTAAGCTTTTTTTCTGAGCCTTTTCTTTATTATTTTTACCCACTCTTCTCTTTCGAGTCTATTTTCAGTCTAATTCAATCATAGCAAAGAGTTTCGTAGGCTTTTAAATTAATTTAAAGCTCTTAGACTGGCGGCAGAGATTGTAATAGAGATAAGTCTCTCCCTCCTCTCTCTTCATAACAATAGACAACCACACAGTAGGTAGTAGGGAGGGGAGAGATAAGCTATAAAGAGAAGGGGAGGGAGGAGTGGGAAACAATCTTTGATTTGATTAAACAGAAGAATTTGATATGAACTTACTCACAAGATTTTGGAAAAAGGCAAGAATAACAAAGTCTATTGGCTTTAGAAGAACACTTACTTATTAGAGAAATAGATGTAGTGGAAGAGAGAGACAAGGAGGGAAGGAAGAGAGGTAGAGAAAAGGGACAACAGTGAGAGAAGGAAGGAAAGAGAAAGAGTAAAGCTAAAAGAAATTCATATAAGAGGCTTAAACAAGAACTTTCTATCTTTTCTTTTAAACAATTTTTAACTTTCAAAGAAAAATAGAAAAAAGTATTTTAGGAGTGAAAAAGTGTTCGTCCCATTTTCTCAAACCCTTTTATGAGTATCAGTTTATCTTTTGAAAATCGGTTTATTCAAAAAGACTCATTCTTATCGTAGGAAAGAGAGAGCGAGAGAGAGAAAAAAAAAGAAAGGAAATGTATGATAATAATAATATCGCCTTATTTATACTGCCCGATTAGGATTAGGTATTAAAGTCCCATTATTCCAGCAGTAAGCGCAAGACATAATATTATGTGGTAAAAATCCCAAATGGGAGAGGATAACTTGTCATGTCGCGGCTGGGTTTCGAACCCGCGACCTCTGGAATTTCTGGATTCACAGAGCCTTTACCTAGCCTTTATCACTGAGCTACCGGGACAGACATGATAGAGGGGAGAGAAAGGAAAATAGGAGGGAGGGAGGGAGAGAGAGAGGGAGAGATTTCAGTGGATATATGAGGAATGAGTGGATAGGAAGTACTCTGGAGGGGTCTTTGACTCCTTTCAGTTTAAGACGAGTTTCTCCAAATTCCTTTCACAGGGGGGTCCCAATATTACTCCCTCTACCCCTGTTATGAATAGAATAAGAGAGATACAGAAATGTATGAATAGAAAAGAACTGAGTGTTATTTTATAGCCTTTTTTCTTCCAAGCAGGGTAATAAAATGCCGTATCCTCTCCCCTAATGAAATATTGATGTGCCGAGTAGTCACAAGTAAATGCCAGAGTTGTCTTGTATTCATTGGAGCAATATTTAGACAAACTTTTACACTTATGTAGCTCAGCATTGTGAATCTACATATATCCGGCGGATTGAGAAATTTATTCGTCTGCAAGATTTCGGGTGCTATATAATACCTACAAACTCACTCACTCTCTAAGAGCCACAGTCATACACTTGATAAAACAAGAGGGAATCGATCATTTTTTTAGATAAAATTTCATTGTATATTGATTATTGTCATATTTTTCCAGAACAATATTGAAAGTTTCCTCCTTTCTCTCTGCTCCTGAGATATCTCCCTAAAAAGAAAGAGATTTCTCTCTCTCCTCTCTTCTTTCTCTCTCTCTCCTCTCTCTCTCCTCTCTCTCTCCCCCTCTCTCTCCTCTTCTCTCTCTCTCCTCACTCTCCTCTCCTCTCTCTCTCTCTCTCTCTCTCTCTCTCTCTCGCTCCTCTCTTTTCTCTCTCTCTCTCTCGCTCTCTCTTTCCTCTCTCTCTCCGCTTTACTTGCGTTTTCCTAATCATTCCTTACTCTTCCTCTAAAGTTGCATCATTATTTTCACAACAAAATTTCCTCTTCCATATCGTTAACAAGAAAGTTCTACGAAATAAACCTTGATCAATTACTTATTCTTCACTGAAGGTGCAGAGGAAAAGTTTCGCGGAATGCAGATGCAAAAGTGATGCAAGAGAAAGCTGCAATATAAGAACTGTGCCATATGCAGTTCCGGTTGCAATGAGAAAGAGGGAAGAAGGAAAGAGGGGACAGATAAAGAGATTTTGATTAGATTTTGAACATTTCCATTTATTTATATTTTTTAATTTATTATACCTACATTTACATAAATTATATCCCCTAAGCTAATGCTAACTTTTTGGGGGGAGAGGGAGAGATAATGGGATGGAAACAAAGAGATGAACAAGCTACTTACTAGAAAGGGTTCACACATGTCCTGTAAGTCAACCGAGAGATAAAGAGAATTACCAGAACTAGAGGACATATACAAATTAAGGACAGGAATTACGGAAAAGGAATTAAGAATAGCAAGCAACTATCAAGAAGGCAAGATAAAGTTGCCTTTAAAATTAGGACGGGGAAAAGGAATAAATAAACGAAAAGGAAGTGATAGTCTAAGAAGAACAGATTGGTGTAATCCGAGTAGTCCTAATGGTTATCAAGGGACAGTTTAAGACACTATCCAAGAAATGGAGACTTGGAAAAGTTAGGGAAATCCCTACGGGTGCAGGGATTTCATCCCCTCTACGCACTGAATTGACTGAATATTTCATGATAAAAAATATTGACTTTTATAGATATGTATTTGTATGCAGATATTTACACCATTAATAAAATTTCTGTATTTTACTACAGCACAAACAGTAATAAACAGTACTCTACAAATAGTACAAATACAATGCATGAAGGTTTGAAGGTAGCCAATCAGAACATTGGTTTCTCATATGACACAAACTACAAGGGGAAAAAATCTGGTGTAAACATCACACGACTTTCCTTATCCCCCAAAAAGGAGTCGAATTCCGCCACTGGTGACTCAACGGTAACAGATAACTAAAAACCAATGCCAAATTCGTAATCAGCACTTCAAAATCATTGAATTTGATATGTCACAACCCCCATGTAGGATGAATAATAAAAAAGTTAGTCCAAGCGGGTCCCCCCCAAATACCGTTAAATTGGGGCCGAGTTCCAAAAAGTTCAAGATATCAAAAAAATGATAAGAATAGACCCCTATTATTTTTTTAATCTAAGAAAATGTTGTTATCTAAAAAATTGTATCTTTAACCAATTTAAAGAAGCGGCGCTTGCGGCTCTGTGGCCGCAGAATGCGGCCGATTTCAACCAAAAGTTTCGTGGTTCGTCTGGTGTATAACATTAATTTGTGTACCAAATTTCAAGTCTCTAGCTTTTACCGTTTTTGAGATATCCTGTTCACACACACACACACACACACACACACACACACACACACACACACACACACACACACACACAGACAGACAGACGCACGGACCAATGGCTGAAAACAACTTTTTTGGTATCCTGAGGCCATGATTCGTCCAGAAATGTGAAAAACTGGGTAGGTCAAATTTTCGACGAATACAATACTTTCCTTATTATAAGATAAGGAAAGTAAAAAAATTATATGCATTAGGTGAGATCTGAACTCTGCACTACCTGATGACCAAGCACTGCTTCAAACCACTCAACCATCAATGTGTCAAAACTGGAAGGGAGGGAGGGGACAGGGGAAGAAGAGGGGGACGGGGGAAACACTCCCTGGGGATGTAATTTTCATACAACCCTGATGCAACTAATTCCGTATTAATACTAAAATAGGAATCTATAAGAGATCAGTAAAATGTTTCCTCAGTCAATGCCATAAATTTAAAGGTCTATTAAAAAGTCGTTAAGATCGAATCATATAGTGAATTAGAACCGACAGAAAGACACTTTGACAATAATTCAAACGATCGGTCGGCGACAAACGACGGCGCCCACACTTGAGATCCTACACAAAATATTTATCTTTATTCGAAATTTGTTGGAAAATTAATGGGTGGTAATAAATAATGATGATAGATGCGAATGTAAAAGTGTTTTGGAACTTCTCACCGGTTCCTATGATGAGCATTGTTAAAATTACATCATAATTATTGAAGTGACAATGGGAAACTCTTTCTCAGAGTCGTTGTAGATTTCTGCAGTTTATTTGTAAATAAATATTTATTAAATATCTCATGTATCTGATCTTTTGCTTCTAACGCTATTTAATAATAATAATAAAAAATAACACTCTTTAATGGAAGGTTACCATCAGGCGAGGTTAGTGCTCAAAGCATTTTCTACCACCCTTGGAGTCTTATTATAATGTGGTCACAAACTCAAATTAAAATCCATGCACTGGGTGGGATACGAACGGATCCCACGCTACCTGGATTACCAGACTAGCGCGTTGATTGCCCTTCAAAGTCACAAGAGAGTCAGGATACAAGCCCAACCTCTTAAGTGTGTTCAAATGCCATAATTTTCAATTAAAATACAACATTTCGCGCCAAAAGCATCACAAAGTCAACTCACCTCAAAGGTGAGGACCTGACGATAACTTTATCAAAGGTCTAGGGAGAAGAGCTTAATAATGGAAGTCTGTCTATACCGATGACTCTGTGAGTTTCTACTTCACGAGTTAGTGCGTAGACCAGGGGCGGGTCAACGGGAGCTTCCTAGCCATTCCTGGCCCTAACCTCAAAAAAAATCTCACAAAAATGTCAGAAATTGTTTGCTTATACAGAGAATAATGTTCTGATATCCACAAAATTAGTGAAGAAGATGTTGCTTCGCCACAAATAACGAATAAACATGGGTTATACCCGTCGATTCGTTAAAAAATAAAATAAAACAAAGAATTCTAACTTTCAACCATCTTATCGATGATTGAAGAAAAATTGTGCCCCAAATTTTGTGCTGTATCCGAGCCTGGAGTAGACGAAGGGATTAATATTCGAAAGTTCACTCCTTGCTGTCTTTGATGTGTAAATATCCGGGCATTAAGTTTTTCATTAGACCCGTGTCTAGGCTGGGGTGTCTATCAGCTGTGTTCTTGAGACTGACTTGAGTGTATACTGTATAGCAGGGCTGACCAACCAGTCGATCGACCGGTCGTTCGCGGAGTGATTTTGGGTCGATCACGTCCAGAGAGGTGATATGACGTTCTAAAAGTTTAAAATCTCCAAAGTACAAAATGATTGTGAACGAAGTTTTCTGGCATCTCACGCAAGTGAAAATCCGAGATCTCCTTCCTGAACTCATGAGAATCAAAAGGAGGTTTCGTGACTTCTTGAAAATTTGGTTGAATTCTTCATTGACCCAATAACCTTCATTAACCCATTCGGGGGGACGACGACGACGACTTTATAGTAGATCTTCTACTGTAAAGGTTGGGCACCCCTGCTGTATAGCTAGGTATATGTATGCTTGAGACTGGCTTGACAGCAGAATATCTATATGCTTGAGACTGGCTTGAGAGTATATCTATATTCAATTTGCTCGAGAATCTCGTTGAGGTTTTGTGGCGGAAGCTCCCCAAGTGCCGGGGGTAGGGTGGGGGTTGTTCTAAGATGTTTTCTTTGTGGAAGGGTGATGACTCTGTTTCTATCAGGGCCTTGATAGTGGGAAACGTGCTCCGTCATTTGCCGCTTGAATTTTCAGGGAATCACATCTTTTTACAACCAAGAGTTTAGCTCGACCAAATATTTGATGGAAAAAATCACTGTTCCTACGTGTTTCAAAAAATTCAGTGTGTAAGTAAAAGTACACATTTAATTTTTCTAATATTTTGGATTTTGGATTTTTTATAGTCGATTGGTCCGGTGGCTTTGGGGCTCAATTTTGACAGAAAGGCTAATGTGAGGTTCAAAGTCTAACCAATACATGGACTGCTGTACAGATTTCTTTCAAAATTCGACCATTTGTGTCTAAACATTAAAACAAGCATTGGTATTAGAGTACTTGAAAAACATAGATGGGCAGAATCGAAATAAGAAAAAAAGCCCTGGAAATCAGGAAGGGATGTCATGTGCGTGTGTTGAAAGTGTGGGTGAATTATTTGCCTTCAGTTAGCATGCGCGGATATAGCCCTCTTGTACTGGGGGGGCACAATCGCAAAATATACCTAACTAGCAAGCCGCTTCGCAAGCCTATCGCTGGCACACATACACAGTACACACACACACAGACACACACACACCCACACACATCCACCCACCCACACACACACACACAAATATTATTTTTCGTGTCACCCATCCATTTCTTGTCCTTACTGGAGCTCAAGAATGGCTCATCAGAATTTCGCGATCAATACTCGTATGTCAAATGAAGACTCCAACCCTTGCAAAAACATTCTCGCTTTGAGTTGATAGGTCGTCTGGACAAATTTCGAGAAAAATGTCATTCAGGTCAAAAAACGTAAAAACTTTTTGTTTACCCATCCATTTTATGTCCTTACTCAACGTAGCTCAAAAACGGCTCATCAGAATTTCGTGATTGATATCTCAAATGAAAATTTGAACTTTTGCTTAAAACTTTCTCTTTTTGTGTTGATACGCCGCCGCCGTGGCGCCGTCACGATAAATTTTGAGAAAAAAAAATCCCACAAAAAACTACCGTTAAAAAAGGGCCAAGTTCCAGAACTCCTATCCTTTTTGGTTTCGCCAATGAATGCAGTGATATCTTGTTTTCGGCCAAGTCATCTTGGTACTAAACTAGGTATTTCTTTTATTAAAACCCGTTTTCTGAGTTCCTCATTTTGTATGTTGTTAATAAAATTGCAAACTATCCTCTAACTTGACCAGTTTCGCTCCTTGTGATGGTTATATTGTCATTTTGTACCTCTACATATAGTCGTAATATACCATACAACCGATGGCAATAAACTGGCCAAGTTAGAGGATAGTTTGCAGTTAAAAACATACAAAATGAGGAACTCAGAAAACGGGTTTTAATAAAAGAGTATCAGTCAGTATCAAAATCGCAAATTTCAAAATTACATATCTCTGAAAGTTTTTTGCATAGAGTCTTGAAATTTTCAATGTCTTTTTAATGATATTAGGACAATCTCTGTTCCAATTTTTATATCTCTATAATCAATTGAACCGAAGATATGAGGGTGTGAAAAACCGGGTGAATCGGTTCGTGTAAAGATACAGGGTGGGGCAAAAGTCTGG
The DNA here is from genome assembly GCA_024516035.1 of Bactericera cockerelli. NCBI lineage: Eukaryota > Metazoa > Arthropoda > Insecta > Hemiptera > Triozidae > Bactericera > Bactericera cockerelli. The sequence continues at coordinate 17,072 of JAMCCL010000058.1, forward strand.
AAACCCCTGAATAACTTTCGAATGGCTTCTTCGGTAAAATTAAAATTTTGTACGGTAAACCGGGCTAACAAGACCTTCTTTTAGAGTGGGGTCGATTTTTGTTACTGGCCCGGATGTCGGGGCCAGGGGGGCCAACTTCATTTTTTTAAATACGAACCCCCACCTTGCGATACATTTTTGAAAAGGTCTTTAAATAACAAATACATCGGTGCAAATTTTATTTTTTTAATATTAACTGTTTGCAAATGGCGTCCAACTTTCTGTATGCAGTAAAGTCTGGAAACCCCTGAATATCTTTTAAAAGGGCTTTCTCAGTAAATTTAAAATTGTGTACGGTAATCCTTGGTAATTAGACCTTATATTAGAATGGAACCAATTTTTTTTTACCGGCCCCCATGTCGGGGCCAGGGAGGCCAACTTCATTTTTTTTATATATACGAAACCCCACCTTGCGATACATTTTTGGAAAGGTCTAATTACCCCGACTTACCGTGCTCAATTTTAAATTTACTGAGAAAGCCCTTTCGAAAGATATTCAGGGGTTTCCAGACTTTACTGCATACACAAAGTTGGACGCCATTTGCAAACAGTATTAATATTGAAAAAATAAAATTTGCACCAATGTATTTTTTATTTTAAAACCTTTCAAAAAATGTATCGCAAGGTGGGGGTTCGTATTTAAAAAAATGAAGTTGGCCCCCCTGGCCCCGACATGGGGGCCGGTAACAAAAATCGACCCCACTATAAAAGAAGGTCTTAATAGCTCGGTTTACCTTACAAAAATTTATTTTTACCGAAGAAGCCATTCGAAAGTTATTCAGGGATTTCCAGACTTTTGCCCCATCCTGTATACTGTCGTGCTTGCTGGAACTTGGCCTGGCGCACTGCCGTGCGCTCAGATTAATTTCGGTCGAAAAAAGTGATTTTTTTGTGTCACCCATCCATTTTTTGTCCTTACCCCGTGTAGCTGAACCTTGAGATTAGAGATATATTCCCTGATCCAAATGGACCTATAGGTAAAATTTCAGGATTCTAGGACAATCTGTGTGGATTTGACAACTTTATTATTTAGTTATTTCTTATTGGTCTTAGAATTGGGAATTATTTTGGGTCCCGTGCCCCCCTAACTTATTGAGATCTTTTTTTTTAACAGGATTAGTCTTAGAATTGGGCATTATTTTGGGTCCCGTGCCCCGCTAACTTATTGAGATCTTTTTTTTTTAACGGGATTAGTCTTTGAATTGGGAATTATTTTGGGTCCCGTGCCCCCTTACTTATTGAGATCTTCTTTTTGGGATTAGTCTTAGAATTGGGAATTATTTTGGGTCACGTGCCCCCCTAGCTTATTGAGATATTTTTTTTTTTTTTACGGGATTAGTCTTAGAATTGGGAACTAACTTATTGAGATCTTTTTTTTTAACGGGATTAGTCTTAGAATTGGGAATTATTTTGGGTCCCGTGCCCCCTAACTTATTGAGATCTTCTTTTTAACGGGATTAGTTTTAGAATTGGGAATTATTTTGGGGCTTGTGCCCCCCTAACTTATTGAGATCTTTTTTTTTACGGGATTAGTCTTAGAATCGGGAATATTTTGGGGCCCGTGCCCCCCTAACTCATTTTTTTATACGGGGTTAGGTATAATGAAATTTGAGAAACACCGCTTACCGAAAAAATCTGGGGGGGCACGTGCCCCCCGTGCCCCCCCCTATATCCGCGCATGTCAGTTAGATGTGGCTTCAGAAGTGCAGACCGATTTTCCCCTCATTAGATAAACGCATTGTTTTAATAAAAGAGTTAAATAAGGCTTCTTCCGGGTGGTTCGGACAGGTAAAGGGTGACTGTATATGCCACGAAGTGCGCCTAACATACATATATCAGTACCTACGTCTGAAAATGTTATCTTATTAGTTACCCCTCGAGTATCTCAAGCACATATGTGTAGGTGTAGGAATTAATTAGTCTTAATTTGGGCGAAACCAATTTTTACATTGTTCTGTGTCGAATGTTGACGAATCAGGAGAGGTTTGTTATTGAAAGGGGATTTCCGCAATTTTTTTTTTCAATTAAAAGGTCTACCTCTTTTGATTTTGGCTAAAGAGATCTATACATAAAAGATAAAAACCTCCAGTCAAATTTACCTCTATTATAATATTAATAACACTCTTTAGTGGAACGTAGTAACCACCAGGCGAGGTTAATGCTCAGAGCATTTTCTACCACCTAACCCTCAGAGTCTTATTAGTAAGTACGTGGTAAAAAAAAACACAAATTAATGAGGAAAAATTCATGTACTGGGTGGGATTTGGACCAACGGATCCCTACGCTACCTGGATTATCAGACTCACGCGTTAACCACTTGACTACCAGTACACGGTAAGGGAATATAACCTTTATCCCATAAAATATATAAGACCTGTTTGACTGCTCGAGTAAAGGAACTTTTCAGTCTCATCTCGGCAGTATAAACAAGGTATATTCTATTCTATTCCATTCTACGAGTATTCTATTCAATTTTTATCAAGCTCGCCGGGAGGCGAGCGCTCGTCAAGTAGCGCCAGCCAGCCGGCCTATATTAACACGAAACAGAGTTTATATGTATTTTGTTTTATTGTTTTCGCAAACTTCCCGCTAACTTTTATCGATTTTTAATTCAAATTCGTAATGAGACGCAAAAATAGATTGTGTTTCACGAAAGCGCGAGGTTCCTACGAAAAGTTAAAGTCGTTTTCTGGCCACGCCGAAAATCTTGAATTTTATGAAAATATTCATACAGGTTTTTTTTTTTTTCAGACCAATTTTCTGTCAAGGGTACAGCAATGTGTGCTTGTCGTGGAAAGACGTGAGCTACGTTTTTGGATAGGGAATTTTTATTTCTGCATACCTTTTATAGTTTCAAGTATTTATTTTTTATAGGATAGGAGATATAGCCTTCTAAAATAAAATCGGAAAGTTGCACAGAGCCGCCCCTGGTTATCTTGGAGCTGTGATTCTGGTATTTTTCGAAAGGCCTTATCATAGGAAAAAATATAAAAATATAACCAAATTATTACAATGGACCAAATATGAGTTAAAGCCTTTGAAAGGAATACTTATTATGGAGCCCAGAGCCGTCTATTGTTATCCTAGAGATGTATTCCTGGTGTTTTTAGAAAGGTCTAGTCAAAGGAAATGAGATCACTTAATTTCAGATGGTTGAAACAAGTAGAAAAGTCTTTAAAGCCCTCTAAAGGAATATCTATAATGAACCCTGGAGCCACGCCTAGTTATCGCAAGTTGATGACTGAAGGTTCTTTCTAAAGCTCTAATTACACAGAATTATACTACGATGTAAATAAATTTTTAGAAAAATCAGCGACAGTGTGAGACATAAAAAGAAAAAAATGAGAGAGAAACAAAAAATCTTCGCCTCACATATAACTTAAATTATGGGTGGAAAATAATCGTCCTTGCTCCATCCAAGCTGCCAGCAGACCGTTTTATCAGAATGGGAATAATAACGTTCTATAACTTCATTCAAAGATTTCTAAATCAAGAGATAAACTAGGTCTATAATTATGAGAAGTGTAAAAACTATTGGCCAGTAAGAGGAAAAATATTGATTAATGTAGATCAAAACAATAATAAATTATAATAAAATATTATGTATTGAGCAGTTTCTGTGGTCGTCGACTTGTGTAGGTAAAACACAAAGTTTGCAAGGTGACCTGGGTTCGAATCCCGGCTAGGTAGAATTTTTTACTCTGTACTTTGGATGGCCGGTTTTCTGTTATATCTCGAGAGAAAAAAAAAACAGTAGTTACGAGTTTGAGTCAAAAAACAATAGTTACTAGTATGACCGTTTAATTTCGAATGAAGTGAGTATGGTTTAACTCGATCAACATTGATATGTCACAATCTAACTGTCGGTCTACCTATATTATGTATGTAACGTGATATAAGTTGCATATTTTGTCCAATCGAGCTGAAATTTTCAGGGTATGTTTCATGGAAACATGTTTGCCTATTAATTAATAATTATTAAAAGTATATCTAGCTAGCCTCCGTGGCTTGATGGTTGTGACTACTGCCCGTAGTCTAGAGTTCCCGAGTTCAACTCTCGGTTGGGGCAGACTTTTCGACGAAAATTCTGTTTCATCCAAACACGTGAGGCTGGCATTTCCGGCCCTACCCAGGCTGGGTGAGGTTAATGTGGGTAACTGGTACGATTCTCAGCGAATGGAGGGTAAAACCCCCGTCCTGACTATCTCAGTCAGGACGTTAAAACCAAATAGAATCAATTGGTCACAATAGATCTAATTAGGTCGCAGTGTTATTTGTAAGGGTTTCATTGGAAACCCTGCAACCAGGTCAGATAATAATAATAAAAATGTACAATCTAGAACAATTTCTTAAATTTTCTGTCTATACTGATTATGCTGAAATGACACCATGTTTAGCAACTTACCGACCTCAGTAGCTTGATCGATAAGGCAGTGGACTTGTAACCTAGAGGTTTCAGGTCCCGGTTTCAGCGTAGATTTAGTAAAGCAAGTTTGAGTAGTTGTGACTAAACTTTAATGTTTAGGAACTTGAAGTTAGGCAGATATATGGGTCATAATTTCTTAAAGCCATAGTAAGAAACAGTTTCAAACAATCGGATGGTTTAGGGAAGTGTAGATTATGTAACTCAGTTTATAAACTTGGAAGTGAAACTTCTAATTTATTGAAACACTAGCGGTTTACACCCGCCGCTTCGCCAGCCCATCACACACACACACACAACACACCAAAAAATTGTGTCACAATCCACTTTTTGTCCTTACACGGCATAGCTCAAGAAGGGCTCATCAGAATTTTGCGATCGATCTGTCAAAGGAAAGCTCAGACCCTTGCCTAAAACATTCTCACTTTGAGTTGATATGTCGTCCCTTCAAATTAAAAAAAAAAAAAATGTCATTTAGGTCACAATATTTTACGTGTTACCCATCCATTTTTTTACCTTACCTGGCGTAGCTCAAGAACGGCTCATCAGAAATTCGCGATCGATATGTCAATTGAAAGCTCAAACCCTTGCCTAAAATTTTTTGGCTTTGAGTTGATAGGTCGTTGCGACAAATTTCGAGAAAAAATGTCATTTAGGTCTAAAAACGTTAAAAAAAATTGTGTCGCCCTTCCAAGTTTCAAAACTCGCCCTTTTTCACCGGGGCTGGCACCCTTGTTTTAATTTAATGAAAACCTTTCTTATTGCACATCTATAATATAGAGTCAAGCTATATATTAGTTTTCAGCCACCAGAAATTTACCGGTACGGAGAAACAGTGATGAAAAGGTGAAGAGATAAAAAAGCGCGTTTTTTCAGGCAAATGCGCTCTTTTTCCCTCGTGGCGGGTGCCCCAGTGGGAATATTTCAAAATCCTTTCTTAGTGTGCATTCAAGACCTAAAAGTGACCTACATGTATAATTTAAGCTTCCTAGGACTTATCAGTGCTGAGAAATCGAGATGAATGAGTGAGTGACTGTCACATGAGTGAGTGTTAACTTTCGCATTTATATATATAGATTTAAAACCAAAACACCTAACAAATTTTGTGAACCGAGATTTATCTCCTGTACACGTTCAGAATGCAAAATTGTGAGATTTAGTTAGTGTACTGAATAATGAAAGAGCCGGTGCTTTTGAACTTGGTTCTTAGTGATTACTCGAATCCACTATTCCATTTACATCCGCTCTCAGAATCTCAAAAAACCAAGTACAAAAGAACCTGGTTAAATACTCGGTACTTTTATGTACTCGATTACTGAAGTACCGGATCTATGAAATACTCGGTATTAAGTATTACCCATCTCTAATTATTGCCAACAATACTGAAACGGGGTACCTTTCTGCTAGTGAATCTAGCAGTGGGTTTCAAAATTTGAAAAGATCAACAAAATTGCTGAGCGCTATTTAGTGTCACTGAAAGGATCACACTTGTTATCTCAAGATTTCTCCTCTCTTCAGAAAGTATACCATAAAATTTTCTCTCAGCATCTTTCTAAAATTTCTTTTTGTTTGAGGGGCTTGGTGGAAAAAGGGCGTAAGTCGATTTATGCCCTTTTTGCATCACTGATTGAGGAAAATCAATTAAATCAAAAAGTAGTGATATCCCCCAAAAACACTTCGTGTAAAAATAGTCGTCAAGTGTTGGCATAATTAAAAAGAACTGATATCAAAAACGTCAATTTTCTATGTTTCAAGGAATTATTTTTCACGTAATTAGTCACACAACAAAATAATACTCCTTGAAAGAACCATGTTGTATAGTTACAGAAACACGTCCTTGACTACTGCACACTGTTTTGTTAGCAGATTACTACAAATAAATTTCAGAACAAAACAGTGTGCAGTAGTCAAGGACGTGTTTCTGTAACTATACAACATGGTTCTTTCAAGGAGTATTATTTTGTTGTGTGACTAATTACGTGAAAAATAATTCCTTGAAACATAGAAAATTGACGTTTTTGATATCAGTTCTTTTTAATTATGCCAACACTTGACGACTATTTTTACACGAAGTGTTTTTGGGGGATATGAGCAACTTGGATAATAGAGAAAAAATTCTGGTTCTTTGAATTCTCTTAAATCCACTATATCACAAGAACTATTAGAAAAGAAAAGACAACAACCAACAACTTACCTTCCTGGTTTCAATCTCGTCCACATTATTCCGCCGCCTCTTCACCCCCAGGATGGGCGTAACGGCGTACATCTCCGCCGCCCCCGGGTTGACTGTCTCGAGAGCCGGTGTGATGGGCGTCGTGGCGGCGGCGTACAATAGTTGGACCGCCGGTGGGCGAGAGTCGGGACACAGGAGGTTGGTGGTGATCTCATGGCGGGCGGTGAAGTTCGATTTTCGTTCGCTGAAGGCGGTCAGATCGCTTTCCGCTGAAATCAGAGAAAGGAAACCAGAGATTAGATGAAAGCTTGAAATTGAGAGAAAAGTATAATCATAAGTCATTAGTACCTATCATAATCTGGGACCCACAAGTAATTACACTTTAAATTAAAAGCCATCCTCATACCAGTTCTCTTTTTTCACTGTCACAACCACAAGACATATTCAAGTTCAACTTATCAAGGTGGTTTTGTGGCCCGAAATCCATTCGGTTTCGAAACTTCCAATTTGGTTCAGGACCTCTCTCGTCTAGCGTGGGTGTTACTAAAGTACCATCATTAGGGCCATTCAGGTGATGGGATATACGAAGATGTTTCCATGTCCAGATTAGGCCAGATAAAATAAATAGATGTTCTTAGCCCACGCGGCATATTTCAGGCGCATATACCTACTGATGCACTCATTTGTTGTGGATGCGTTTCTTGTCGAATAGCTATAATATTATAATTATTTACGAAATACCAATAAATATGTGTAGTATACTTATGTGTTCTTATTTGTATATTTTATTTCTGTTTACCTAATTACATAAAATACTTAATCTAGGGATTTCTATACGGTAAATTTATACCTATTTGCATTTTTTGGAAATAGTTACTAATGAATGTAAAATATTTAATGTTATCATACAGATAAGATCTCTTCACACGGTGAAGATACTGGGGTGTTGGTGTCTAGAATTGATTAGAATTTTGAGATGCATTGTATTGAGAAGATAATGAACTGTTGGGCGTTTAACAGGTCGGATAAAACGCTTTTTATAATGATGAGGCCATTGAAAATACGCTACAGTGCATCAAACATATTTGAATGTGGAATGACTCTCACAAACCATTTTAAGTCGACTCGAATATGAACCAAAAGATATGGATAAACAATAAGTGGTACCTACATAATAAAATGAGTTCAATGAAACATATACGTTCTTCGGAAAAACTTGTAATTATACACAACTCTTGGTAAAACAAATAAACATCGAAATAATTTGAAGATAGAAAACACTTGATTTCATGATTTTCAACGGATTTCATAAGTGAATTTTGGTTTTCCAAGAAATGAGAGAAAAGTTCTTTTTCTAGTTCAATTTCAAAAGGGTGGTGGAATAGGAGAAAATGGCATTGAAAAGAAATTTAGCTTTTGTTATGACAGGAAACCTTGTACGTATGTATGATAATTACGCGAGTACTTCAACACTTCATTCCAACTTTACCTTGGATTATGGAACACCAATCTAATAAGCCCTAACATATTACAAATTTATATTTATCCATCTTATCTTCACAAAAGTTCATATCTGTTCTACATATCTCTTTAGAGCAATCCTTTGAACATTTACCACCATAATCTTCATACTCCATATCAATAAATAATGCGCCAACGTTGAATATGACTTCGGACAAGACCAAATAAAGACAGGATATTAAAGGATAAGTCACTGATACCAGTGCAGTCTCCGGAGAGACGTAATCTATTTAGCTTCGAAGACAGAGAGCAATTACATCCTCGGTTTGGTCCTGATAGGTTCGTGAAACACGAAACTGTAAGGACCTCCCAGTGAGTCCTGAACCAAGAACCTTGTGATCTTTAGAATGTCTATAATACCCGGACCGGCCAATGTATCTCCATTATGTAGTACAACTTGGTGATCTTTGTCCGGCCATCAGTGAAACGAGTTCGGAATGGATTGTTTTTTGTTTTAGACTGGCGTATTCAGAGTAACAAGTTGTGGTCTAGAATTCTAGATTTCATGTATGTACAATTGTACAATTATTGTAAATACAGTTCACGGATTTCATCATAAGATATGCTTCAGGAAGGAATACCATGTAGACTTGGACAACTGTATACTTGCAATATATGCAAGCAGTCAATTACTTCCAGATACCACTTGGATACACATATACAACCAAATCTTACTCTAACTAACATCCTGAGTCAACTATAATCTAAGAAAAGAATATAATACAAAGTAAGGGAAAGGGCAATATATTAAACCATAATTTTATAGTTACATTACTGTTATTAGGGGGGGGGGGGGGGGGGGGGGAGGATGCATATTTTACTTAATTTTTCTTAAACCAAAATTTTATAGTTACACTACTGTCATGAGAGGGGGGGGGGGGTGTATAATTTTCTTCTGTTGTATAATATTGTTTCATTAATCTGTCTTGTGTTATATTTCCTGTGTTTGTAAAATAAAACTACAACTTAAGTTGTGAATATGTTATTAATAATAAAATTATTGTAAATATGTTTCAAGACTTTCAAGGGAATAATAGATATATCAAAGTAATGGGCAAAAGTTTTCCTTTAAAGTTGCTTTATCAACCAATACTATACATATAGACCATAGATATTTCTCTGTCCCGGTAGCTCTAATGAATCCAAAGATTCCACAGTTCGTGCGTTCGAAACCCAGTCGGGACATGACAAGTTATTCTCTCATTTTTGCCACATAATAATGTCTTGCGCGCACTGCTGGAATAATGGGACTTTAATAGTCCTAATCGGGCAGTATGAATAAGGCGATATTATTATTATTATTTCTTTCGACATACTATGAAATCCCGAAAGCATTTTTCATACTTTTTCGCAATGAAATTTCAAAAGCAAACTCTGGTCAGACCAGAGCATACAATTAAAGCAAACGAATTCGGACTCGCAACCTTCATAAATTTTCATTTTTGTTCCTGTCCACAGGGATATGGATATGCAGGAAATGCCCCAATGGACTCTACATCTGATGAAAATTAGGATTTATACCGCGGCGAAATAATAGTCATGATCTTTGTATGCGGTGTTAGTGGTGCAGATATTTACAGGGTTAAAAAAAAGGAAGAAATAGTAAAATAGATCAGGAGTGAGAACGAGGAAGATGAGAGAGTATTCGAAATGAAAAAGTTACATTTTCTTGTACCTGAAGGTACAAATTTTTATTTCAAAACACTAGAGAGAGCTGAAAAATATTCGAATACAAAAATCAAGTCCAATTTTGATTCCTTTCGGCAATGTCCTTTTACCTACACAGTCAAATAGCGAGTAATTGAAACGTGATGTAAAAACGAACACAATACTTCCGATTTCTAATATTAGAAATTTCTCGGAAGTAAAATTAAGTTTCACCGTACAATTAGACATTAGAAAAAGGAAGCTATTCGGAAAATGTTCATATTTTTTTAATGATGCAATTAAAAAAATTGATATGGAGGTAAAATATTATAAAAAATGCCAATGATAGATAAAAATTGGTACATCATTATTTTCTTACTACAAATTTCCTTCAGTGGGCAAGAAAATTCCTGGAACTTGCAATTTTCAATATTAATGTAAATAGAATATTGCTACTTCCTATCGGAATAGAAAACTGAGAAAAAAGAATGAAAGAAAATAGAAGTAGGGAAGTTGAATGATAATAATGCTGAGATTCCTGAGGAAGAGGAGAAGGAAGAGGAAAAGAAGGAACAAAACGAGAATGGCTGTAGGGAACGGCCTTGCCTACCCATGCCAAAAAACAACAGGACGAGTGCTGCAAAGTTAAAGAAGTATTCCTACACCTATCCCAATAAAAGCCGAAATAGATAGAAAAGGGATTGAGAAAATAGAAATGAAATAGGGGAGTGCGAGGAGAAAATGGAAAAAGAGAAGAGCGAAAAGTGAGTGAGTATAATGAAAAAGAGGAGTTAGAAGAATAATACGAAGAAAGATATGAGAGAGAGAGAAGAAAAAAATGTTTAATGAAAATAAAAACGAATAAGAATAAAATAAGGATGGAGAGAGAGTGGAGAGAGAGAGAAAGAGAGAGAGGAAGAGAGAGAGAGAGAGGAAAGAGAGAGACAGGAAGAGGGAGAAACAGGAAGCAAAAAGAGGAAGATGGAAGTGAATCCAGATGACAAAAAGTTTTCGCTCGCTCTTTTCTGTTGATAAATGGGTGCACAGCAAATGCCATATAAGAAAATAATAATAATAATTGGGTGCCAGCAGCGAAGCATGACTGCGAGATGGTAATTAGCGGAGTACAGTTTTCATCTATTCACATGAATTTACATAAATAACATTAATTTTGTATATTTACATGAGTACATATTCATAATATGTATACAATGTAAAGATCTACATAAACAACTTATATAGCAAATACATACCTAATATGTTACATAGTCTGCATAATGTATATTAAGGGAGAGTGGGTTATAATAATATAATATCCAGGCGCTCTCTCATTAGGAGCAATGGTTCTATTGGCTGTCTAGCGGGTGGGGGCCAGGAAAACTAGAGCAAAATATTATCCCCGAAACAGCAATATTATGTTGTGCTTAAGCCAAAAACGGTTAAGGAAAGCATAAAAGTACAATCAAGGAAAGGTTGCATGAGTAAGGTCATCAATAGAAAGAAAGGAGTAACAAATACCGCAATTTAGCTCAACTTTCGCTGTACCGAAAAAAATCTGTATTCTCTATGTAGGTATGTACATAAAACAACCAAAACAAATAACAACATTATACTGAATATACTTCGTACATGTGGAACCGTAGTGCAAGTGTTTTCCCAGCAGAAAATAAAACTTTTCCAAAAGTAAGTCTTTGAGACAGAACACATCACCCGGAACAGCTAGCACGGTTCCAGAAGTTCTCCTTTAAAGTGCAGCATTTCAGTAAAATTCAGCATTCGAATATTTGTAGTAAAGAAAATATTTGATAGGAGAGGAATTGGCGTAACGTTTGTGACTACTGCCCGTAGTCCACATCTCCCGAGTTCGATCCCCGGTTGGAGCAGACTTCTCAAAGAAAATTCTATTTCCTCGAAATACGTGAGGCTGGCATTTCCGGCCCTACCCAGGCTGGGACCTGGGTGAGGTCAATGTGATAGCTGGTACGATTCCCAGCGAATGGAGGGTAACACCCCGTACTGATCACGAGGTTAAAACCAAATAGAATCGTATGCGTTAGGTAGGGCATCCAGCCTTAAAAAAGTGCTCCACCCTAGTAGCCTTAACCATGAGGTTGTATAATGCTGACCCCAATAGCAACATAAGCTAATATGGGATAAAGGCAAGGCGGAGATATGAATATAGGAATCGAGGAAGAACTTCTTAACACTTAGACAACCGGGTGTACCACCGGTGGTACACGCACGTTCGTACGGAATGGACCGGGTGTACCACCGGTGGTACACAATGTCGGAGAGCCGTATTATCGCCGGTCCCACAAGAGAATTCACGAAAAACCATGCCGGTCGTCTAAGTGTTAATTCAAAATTGGTGAGATGGGGGATGAGGCTAAAAATTAATACTTTAATTTTTGAGTAGTTTGTTCAGTTTCATCCGCAGATTCGAGTTTGATTCTAGAAATCCAGAGTTCAGACCGATCCATGGTTTTCCTCACTCAAATAACAAATAATATTTCAAATCAAATGCACTGTTTTAAACATGTTGAACAGTGCTCGGATGACCGATATAACATCACCCATTTCTAGGCAAGGGCCTCCTTTTTCCGTGTTTCTCAAATGTGAACTTTCCAACTTTCCACGCAATTATTTTCTCGATTTCTAATCTGAACATTTTTGTTTGACGTCTACTAAGAATGTACCTATATGTCCAATATCCATTATCCATCATACACAAGAGAACAACATGGCCATTATCAAGAGATAAAGCTCATTAGTAATTTACGAATACGAATGCATTAACTACTTCTGTAATACGGAAAACGTTGCACTTTTGGGTTCCTCTGATTATTATTCCTCACCATAGTTCTTAGAATTTTGTGAATTCAATATGATGATGCTGCTGGGGCCTAGAAAAAAGGTAATAAATCAAGCATGGCTTAAATCTAGATGGTATGATCGTCCAACAGGCCCCAAGTATTTTTAGTAATAAAAAGTTTACATAATAATGATAATATCGCATTATTTATACTTTCTACTGCCCGATTAGGACTATTAAGTCCCATTAGTCCAGCAGTAAGCCCAAGACGCATTATTATGTGGTAAAAATCTCAAATGTGAGGAAAACTTGTCATGTCCCGGCTGGGTTTCGAACCCGCGACCTCTGGAACCTCTCGAGGGGAGGATGCATATTTTACTTAATTTTTCTTAAACCAAAATTTTATAGTTACACTACTGTCATGAGAGGGGGGGGGGGGTGTATAATTTTCTTCTGTTGTATAATATTGTTTCATTAATCTGTCTTGTGTTATATTTCCTGTGTTTGTAAAATAAAACTACAACTTAAGTTGTGAATATGTTATTAATAATAAAATTATTGTAAATATGTTTCAAGACTTTCAAGGGAATAATAGATATATCAAAGTAATGGGCAAAAGTTTTCCTTTAAAGTTGCTTTATCAACCAATACTATACATATAGACCATAGATATTTCTCTGTCCCGGTAGCTCTAATGAATCCAAAGATTCCACAGTTCGTGCGTTCGAAACCCAGTCGGGACATGACAAGTTATTCTCTCATTTTTGCCACATAATAATGTCTTGCGCGCACTGCTGGAATAATGGGACTTTAATAGTCCTAATCGGGCAGTATGAATAAGGCGATATTATTATTATTATTTCTTTCGACATACTATGAAATCCCGAAAGCATTTTTCATACTTTTTCGCAATGAAATTTCAAAAGCAAACTCTGGTCAGACCAGAGCATACAATTAAAGCAAACGAATTCGGACTCGCAACCTTCATAAATTTTCATTTTTGTTCCTGTCCACAGGGATATGGATATGCAGGAAATGCCCCAATGGACTCTACATCTGATGAAAATTAGGATTTATACCGCGGCGAAATAATAGTCATGATCTTTGTATGCGGTGTTAGTGGTGCAGATATTTACAGGGTTAAAAAAAAGGAAGAAATAGTAAAATAGATCAGGAGTGAGAACGAGGAAGATGAGAGAGTATTCGAAATGAAAAAGTTACATTTTCTTGTACCTGAAGGTACAAATTTTTATTTCAAAACACTAGAGAGAGCTGAAAAATATTCGAATACAAAAATCAAGTCCAATTTTGATTCCTTTCGGCAATGTCCTTTTACCTACACAGTCAAATAGCGAGTAATTGAAACGTGATGTAAAAACGAACACAATACTTCCGATTTCTAATATTAGAAATTTCTCGGAAGTAAAATTAAGTTTCACCGTACAATTAGACATTAGAAAAAGGAAGCTATTCGGAAAATGTTCATATTTTTTTAATGATGCAATTAAAAAAATTGATATGGAGGTAAAATATTATAAAAAATGCCAATGATAGATAAAAATTGGTACATCATTATTTTCTTACTACAAATTTCCTTCAGTGGGCAAGAAAATTCCTGGAACTTGCAATTTTCAATATTAATGTAAATAGAATATTGCTACTTCCTATCGGAATAGAAAACTGAGAAAAAGAATGAAAGAAAATAGAAGTAGGGAAGTTGAATGATAATAATGCTGAGATTCCTGAGGAAGAGGAGAAGGAAGAGGAAAAGAAGGAACAAAACGAGAATGGCTGTAGGGAACGGCCTTGCCTACCCATGCCAAAAAACAACAGGACGAGTGCTGCAAAGTTAAAGAAGTATTCCTACACCTATCCCAATAAAAGCCGAAATAGATAGAAAAGGGATTGAGAAAATAGAAATGAAATAGGGGAGTGCGAGGAGAAAATGGAAAAAGAGAAGAGCGAAAAGTGAGTGAGTATAATGAAAAAGAGGAGTTAGAAGAATAATACGAAGAAAGATATGAGAGAGAGAGAAGAAAAAAATGTTTAATGAAAATAAAAACGAATAAGAATAAAATAAGGATGGAGAGAGAGTGGAGAGAGAGAGAAAGAGAGAGAGGAAGAGAGAGAGAGAGAGGAAAGAGAGAGACAGGAAGAGGGAGAAACAGGAAGCAAAAAGAGGAAGATGGAAGTGAATCCAGATGACAAAAAGTTTTCGCTCGCTCTTTTCTGTTGATAAATGGGTGCACAGCAAATGCCATATAAGAAAATAATAATAATAATTGGGTGCCAGCAGCGAAGCATGACTGCGAGATGGTAATTAGCGGAGTACAGTTTTCATCTATTCACATGAATTTACATAAATAACATTAATTTTGTATATTTACATGAGTACATATTCATAATATGTATACAATGTAAAGATCTACATAAACAACTTATATAGCAAATACATACCTAATATGTTACATAGTCTGCATAATGTATATTAAGGGAGAGTGGGTTATAATAATATAATATCCAGGCGCTCTCTCATTAGGAGCAATGGTTCTATTGGCTGTCTAGCGGGTGGGGGCCAGGAAAACTAGAGCAAAATATTATCCCCGAAACAGCAATATTATGTTGTGCTTAAGCCAAAAACGGTTAAGGAAAGCATAAAAGTACAATCAAGGAAAGGTTGCATGAGTAAGGTCATCAATAGAAAGAAAGGAGTAACAAATACCGCAATTTAGCTCAACTTTCGCTGTACCGAAAAAAATCTGTATTCTCTATGTAGGTATGTACATAAAACAACCAAAACAAATAACAACATTATACTGAATATACTTCGTACATGTGGAACCGTAGTGCAAGTGTTTTCCCAGCAGAAAATAAAACTTTTCCAAAAAGTAAGTCTTTGAGACAGAACACATCACCCGGAACAGCTAGCACGGTTCCAGAAGTTCTCCTTTAAAGTGCAGCATTTCAGTAAAATTCAGCATTCGAATATTTGTAGTAAAGAAAATATTTGATAGGAGAGGAATTGGCGTAACGTTTGTGACTACTGCCCGTAGTCCACATCTCCGAGTTCGATCCCCGGTTGGAGCAGACTTCTCAAAGAAAATTCTATTTCCTCGAAATACGTGAGGCTGGCATTTCCGGCCCTACCCAGGCTGGGACCTGGGTGAGGTCAATGTGATAGCTGGTACGATTCCCAGCGAATGGAGGGTAACACCCCGTACTGATCACGAGGTTAAAACCAAATAGAATCGTATGCGTTAGGTAGGGCATCCAGCCTTAAAAAAGTGCTCCACCCTAGTAGCCTTAACCATGAGGTTGTATAATGCTGACCCCAATAGCAACATAAGCTAATATGGGATAAAGGCAAGGCGGAGATATGAATATAGGAATCGAGGAAGAACTTCTTAACACTTAGACAACCGGGTGTACCACCGGTGGTACACGCACGTTCGTACGGAATGGACCGGGTGTACCACCGGTGGTACACAATGTCGGAGAGCCGTATTATCGCCGGTCCCACAAGAGAATTCACGAAAAACCATGCCGGTCGTCTAAGTGTTAATTCAAAATTGGTGAGATGGGGGATGAGGCTAAAAATTAATACTTTAATTTTTGAGTAGTTTGTTCAGTTTCATCCGCAGATTCGAGTTTGATTCTAGAAATCCAGAGTTCAGACCGATCCATGGTTTTCCTCACTCAAATAACAAATAATATTTCAAATCAAATGCACTGTTTTAAACATGTTGAACAGTGCTCGGATGACCGATATAACATCACCCATTTCTAGGCAAGGGCCTCCTTTTTCCGTGTTTTCTCAAATGTGAACTTTCCAACTTTCCACGCAATTATTTTCTCGATTTCTAATCTGAACATTTTTGTTTGACGTCTACTAAGAATGTACCTATATGTCCAATATCCATTATCCATCATACACAAGAGAACAACATGGCCATTATCAAGAGATAAAGCTCATTAGTAATTTACGAATACGAATGCATTAACTACTTCTGTAATACGGAAAACGTTGCACTTTTGGGTTCCTCTGATTATTATTCCTCACCATAGTTCTTAGAATTTTGTGAATTCAATATGATGATGCTGCTGGGGCCTAGAAAAAAGGTAATAAATCAAGCATGGCTTAAATCTAGATGGTATGATCGTCCAACAGGCCCCAAGTATTTTTAGTAATAAAAAGTTTACATAATAATGATAATATCGCATTATTTATACTTTCTACTGCCCGATTAGGACTATTAAGTCCCATTAGTCCAGCAGTAAGCCCAAGACGCATTATTATGTGGTAAAAATCTCAAATGTGAGGAAAACTTGTCATGTCCCGGCTGGGTTTCGAACCCGCGACCTCTGGAACCTCTAGATTCACAGAGTACCGCCTTTACTACTGAGCTACCGGGACAGACACCATGCTGTACTCATGAGCTACACAGGGAGCTGGGTCAGCACAAGCTTATAACACGGGGTGTTGAGCACAACTCACCCCACTGGTAACTCACCAATTTGGGATGGTATAGGCACAAGCGAGCATATTAGTGTATTTTCGGTCCGATAATTTTTCAACAAAATTATTGTGGAATCCTGGAGGCGCTTTCAAATTCAAATTTATTTCTCATTTTAATTTTGTGTCTTCACTTCCTCCTCCTTTCTCCCCTCTTTCATTCCTTTTCTTCTCTTCCCTACCTTTTTTCTCTTCCCTTCCTTTTCTTCTCTTCCTTCCTTCTCCCTCTTCCATCACTTCCTGTGAGTTGAAGGGAGATATATTATACAGAAGTCATCATGTTGACACAGGGGGGATAGGAGTGGGAAAGAAAGAGAAAAGGCGGGCATGACGAAAGGAATGTGGAAGCAAAGATAGAGATGGAATGAAAAGAGAGAGAATAAAACTTTTCCTTATTCCCTTGTATTTTCTCACTTTCCAAGGAGGGGATTGGGAGGGATTCTTTTCGGGGAAGGAGAGAGAATAAATTTGAAAAATTCTCGGAAATTTCAGCAGAATATGGGCAGGAAATGATGTTGTGGTGCCCGCAAGGTGCCTCCTGTAAACCCGGATGATTACTTTTTAAGGATTTTTCCGTTCTGTAGTAAAAACTGGGACAATAAGAGCTTATCATTTCAAAATATTAAATAATGCGGATTCCATCATCCTAATTTCATTTAAATACGACTAAGCCATTAAAATGAAGCAATTTCTTCAGATCTTTTAAACAGCCTTAAATGTAGAGATTTTTTAATGCCGGGTTCCTGAAATTTTACTTTGCCTGTCTGGAAATTGTACTTAAACTTAAATTATTTGAAGTGTCATAATAAAATCCATCCAAACCATCTTTTGCCTTATCCATCCATAAATTAATCCCAGTCTTTCTTTCCCCAAAGCTAATCCGCCCCTTAAAAATCAACCCCCGCTCCGAAGTAATGCCACACACAGATGCATAAATATGGAAATTATTTGGATAGATAACATTCCTCCCCCACTTCTCTTCCCCCTTCCCCTTCCCCTCCCCCTCCTCCCCTCCCACCTCCGTGTATTGTACTACTTGGAGTAATTGAGATTCAAGATAACAAATTAGATACAGCAGTTCTAAACTTGAGGCCCAAAATGGCCGACAAAGGCTCTGAAATGGGATAAGAATTACAATGGTTAGGTAGAGTGCAGACTAAAATTCACTCTTATGTAGTTAAAAAGGCATTTTAAGTTTAATTATGGGGTGGGATTACTGTCTCAAATCTTCTGGGATTTATAATCTATAAAAAGTGTTCTACTACTAAAAATTAGCATCTAAGTAACTCAAAAAAAGGCATTTTAAGTTTAAGTATGGGGGTGGGATTATTGTCTCAAATATTCTGGAATTTCTATAAAAAGTGTTCTACTACTAAGAATAACACCTAGGTAAACACTAGGTAAAAACAACCTATAGAGAGATCCTTACATGAGGTGGAGGAATTTATTATTATTATTTAACACTTTATTAATATTGATAAATATACAACACAGATAATTACAAAAATATACAATATCAGGAGAAGTAAAAATAGAAAAAAATTAAGAAAAAATACATATACTCGTATATACATAACTAGCGGGCTGTCGCCCGCTTTGCGGGCCGAGGCATGGCCGTGAAAGGAAAAAATCCTTTTTCGCCAATGGCAGTTGTTGTAGTGGAAATTTTGAAAAATCCCGTCTTATTGCACATCTAGACTATAAGACAAAGCTGCCTACCAAATTTCACCTTCCTAGGACTTACCAGTTCGAAGAAACAGTGATGAATCAGTGAGTCAGTCAGTCAGTCAATCAGTCAGTCAGTCAGTCAGTCAGTGAGTGAAACTCTCTTATATAAGTATAGATATTTATATGTTCTAGCTAAAGGGCGGGGTTATTGCCTTTGGCAATCTCTTCCACCCAACCCTTTTATTTAATACTTTTCGAGACTGCTCAGTTGCTCACCCACGAGTACATCAAGTAAATATTTATAATTAAAATTGTAGGTTTAAAATCAGCGATCACTCGAGATGTTTGGAAACCACTGGAAAACAAAAACCAAAGCCTTCTATCAGAGCTATCAAGACGCAATTTGTCTTCATTGCTCGACACCCCGACACCCAGAAATTCAATTAAGAAACGCATAAAAACAAAGGACGCCACTATTTTTGGTGGCAAGGAACCGTATTCTTTCAAAAATAGACTTTTACTTTTGGAGAGTAGGGAACTGGGGAATGTTTATTATGGATTTTTTTGGAGATCATCTAAAAGGGGAGAAGGTTTATGTTGGAAACACTAACTCTTTAATGAATAATTTGTATTCCCTTTGTTTTGAAGGGTTTGTTGAGGAAAATATTGTGCTATTGCTTTCTTTTGTCACTTTTGGTTTTGCTGAAGATTTTCAAAACAAATGGGAGTGGAATATGATCGAATTCTAGAATGGTCGAGAACATCAATGATATAAATGATTATTTGGTTGATTTCATTTTTAACGAACTCTAAATCGGTTATTTCAAGAAGCTGGTTTTATCAAACTTACTTAGTCAGAGTAAGACCGGAAAACATTAATTGCCATGTTCATAACAATCATAACTAATGGAGGAAGTTTTTTATTTATAAATTAATAAATATACCTATATTGATCTAAAGGCTTTACATTTACCTTTTTCGAAGTCACTTCTGGAACCCAACAGAACTATTTCTACTCATCCTGCAATAGAAAGAAATACCGTCCTTTAGAAGCATTTCTGGCTATCCCACTTTTCTTTCTTTACTTCCCTTTAGGGCTATTCTATTACTTCTCGGAATTTGAGAGTAAATATTATTATAGCTACACACTAACTAGAGTCATCGGTTACAATGTCTCTTCTGGTCCGTTCATTCGTCAATCTTCAAGACTTAAATTCTAAATCTTAAAGATTCTAAACAACTATGTATAACACACCTTGCACACACATATCTGTCAGCAGGAAACCTCTTCATTAATCTCATAGACTAGTGTTGTGGCTAGTAATCAGCACTTCCTCTGTTGGTACCGGTCGTTAGTTCCTTAATCCTTAGTACTAATGACTTCAGCGAATAAACTCGTTAAAACTAGCAGTTCCAGCACTTTAATCTCCTCAATTTATAGTTGAAAACATTCACACTACTATGGTCAATATGGTCATATTTAGAGCGCGCGATTAGCTCAGTGGTTAACCACTCGCTTGCCATATGGAAAGTACCGGGTTCGATCCCACGAGCCGATATAATAATTGTATTTTAAATTTGGATACAGTTCCGGAAACTCTATTTGTCCACTCTAAAATGGGACAGACATCTCTCTTTACTTTTGTTTTTAAAAAACTGCGATTATTCCGGAGATATAAAAGAAGCAAGAGCGTGATGGAATGACATTAATTTGTTTCCGAGCTATTCAAAATCACGCAATTCTGGATTATCTTGAGATATGAGGATGTGGGTTATAAGATCAAACATTGACATTTATGTAGGTTATCTTGAAGATTTCGCAACGATATCTGTGGATTATCTTTACTATTTATGAACAAACTAATTTATGGAAGAGAAGAATCATTTCTATTTAGAATCTTAATAAAAACAATCTATTCATTCTATTCTAAACACATTTGCCTATCCATTGGAAACAAAACTACTATAAGTATATAATTCCAGTCGCGTATTTAATTTTTTGTAAACTATTTGTAATAAAAGCTGAAGTGATTCGTAAGGGAACAGGTAACTGGTATATAAGAATTGCAGATTTATACATACCTTATATTATGTGGAAATTATTACTTTGCTAGATTAATAATAAAGGTCATATTTCATTCATGTGTTCATTAAAGTCAGATTTTTATAATATGTATGTACAAATATACATAAATAATTGTTGAACGTACTTATGTACCTAAGTATTATACAATATTATACACATCCTGTCAGAATGAATCATATAACGGAAAATAGAATGAAATTCTATTTTTTATAACATCAGCTATAATAGCTCAACAATTAATACCTAATTACCACTAGGATTTACATATCAGCACAGATGAGATTATGAATATTGTGATGAGTTGATAACTTATCACAATATCGTATATTATTTTTCACAGTACATTATTTAACTACATGTAAATTTTGAAATATTGTGTTTTTATTTTATATAATGGATTCATGATAATAATGACTATTATCTGCTATTTGCTGACATCAGTAGCTGACCCAGTCACAGACAGCTCCTTACTTGGAATAATGTTAACATTTACAGCGAACACAAGTTGCATTATGCATAAGGGCAGGGTGAAGTTGCATAATATGCAATTTGCATACAGGGTGGAATATTAAAACGCCTAAATTCGGTCATTGAGTGTACTGAGTGTACACTATGGTGGGCAAATCATAAATTTAGATTAATATCTATTGTCTTTCGAATTTGAGTTTGAATTCAAACAAGTTCATTGAGACAAGTACAGACAGCCTTGAATTTTTTAGTAGATTCATAATCGGATAATCGGACACTTTAAGCTCCAAACCATTTCTAAATTTGCATGTACAGAATCCATGTACGAGCATGTGTATTATTCTGAGTATCTATATTTTATTTATTTTTTTCTTGTGTTATATTATTATTATTGTCATTTTTATATTTACTTTTTCCCATTATTTGTCTGAATTTGTCTGTATGTTCTACTAATAAAGTGTTTCTAAATAAATAAAAATTTATCATCTAAAATGTTGGTCTAAAAAGGGAAAATGAAGTATGGAGATTAATTTTTAAAAAAATCATAAAATTTCCAAATTCATTTTCATATTTATTTTCTCCCCAAACTCGCCATCTCCTTCGTAACTATCTCATAAAAAGTCACCAACATTTGAACAAACTAACAATGTGACCCAGCAATGAGTCCACTCGACTCTTGATTAAATCCCATGTTGGAACAATCCGAACAGTCAACAGAGAAACTAGAACACACAAACACAAACCTCATAATTGTGTCGCAGAGCAAACCACATGGGGGCAGGACACACACACACACACACTCACATACATACATACATACACACACACACACACACACCACACACCCTGATGTGAGGTCCTGCGAGATTTATACCAGAGCTCCAAATTGTAAAGTTCCTGGGTGACAGGTTCTACTAGACAGAATTGGATACCACGGAGACCGAATTATGTACATAGTATATGTAACTATTCACATTATTAATGTGCAAAGTATGTATGAAAGTGCAAAGTCTACTTTAATGCAGTAGTGTATGTTACCCATAAAGTAGGTATAAATGGTTAAACAGAAATCACGACTCTTGTGGTACGTAATGGAACTACTCGTCTTGATCCTAATAGATTCTAAATACCAAACTCTCAATTTATCTAACCGCATCACTACAACATCAATGTCTTTGGCTTATTGACTAAGAATAATAAAGTATTTTCTCTACATCATATTTGTGTTATAAAAAGAGAAATTCTCACAATGAAAGTACTCAACCTTGAACTTATAAATATTTCCGATGCTAAGGATTCGAACCACTGACCTGCAGATAACAAGAACAGTACCTTATCGATCAAGCTACTGAGGTCGGTCGTGAATGACATAATGTATTTGTGTTTTTAAACGTAAAAACGTCATTTGACTTCTTCAAATTTTGAGTCACAAAACAAATGCATTATCAATAGTGGCAGAAACTACAGTCCCTGTTTACATTTGACACATTCACACAATATGTTCAAATCCATGTAAATACAATGTTTTACATCCCACAATGATGTTTATTTTCATGTATGCCAATATCTATCAATGTGTGTTTTGGTGTCGCCGTTCTGTTGTTTATTTTCATTTGCAATTTTACTGCATTCGTTGTTGCGTCATCCCCCGCGCTCCCAATAGATTGGAATTGCATTGAATTTATCTGAATGTACTATTTTGTTTATTGGAAACACTCCCGCATGGTGTACGTTAGGTTGAGTTGTTTCATATTTAATGTTATAAATTGCTGTTCATGGTGACTTTTTGTTTATTCTATTAAGAGATGAATAAAGTCCTTTAACTTTACGAGATTTTTGTTGTGGAATTTTAATTGTTTTGAACACGAGTGTTTTATCAAGCTACTGTGATCGAATCCAAACTATTTATGTACTTATGTATTGTACATATTACAATGTTCATCATGGAAGTAGATTGCGCCAAATACTATAAGGTGGTTTGGTTTAAGTAGATGTGTTTGATAATAAAATACGAATAAAAATAGTTGAAAAATAGTTTTCACCATAAAATTTACTATAAATTACCGTCAAAAGTCACAAGTTAATAAGTCACTAGAATAGTAGGTACAGGGAAGCATTTAGAGAGTAAAGCGAAAGAGAGAAAAATATCAAGAAGACAGAGAGATAAAGAGAAGAATAGGAGGAAAACTTTCGTTTAACGATAGAAAAAGACATAAAAAAGGATTCTGCTGGACATTAGCCTTATCAAGAAACAGGTAGCACTCTTATCACTGCGTTATGTTACTGAAATGTTCAATCCCGTGAACCACTATGTATGTAGTGTTGAACAACTATATTATGCTGACTTTTTGTAACTTTGTTGCATGACCACAAAAGGGTAGAGAAAATTTACATAAAATGAAGTACTAGTACGAAATGGCAATGCGAATGTTTGCATGGCGAGAGTTCAATGCATTATTTCTGACGGCGAAATGTTTATAGTCCCTGGAGCCGGTGATAACTCCATTTTTTACGGACCTTTTGTACTTTCTGCCAGAGACCCAGAGTAAGTAAGTGAGGAAGGAAATGTACTCAGCAGTTAGTATCTACCTCAGTAAAACCCCGTCCTAATCCAGGACGTTAAATCAAATAGAATCGTTGGCGTTAGGAAGGGCATCCAGCCGTAAAAAATGTGCCAAAACCAATCAACCTCAACCATGAGGTTGAACAACGTCGACCCTGCTTGAGCGGGATAAGACAGAGTAAAAGAAGAAGAAGAAGTTAGTATCTACCTCAGTGGCTTGATCGATAAGGCGGCAGACTTGTAACCTGGAGGTCGGTGGTTCAAGTCCCGGCTTCAGCGTAGATTTAGTAAAACGAGTTTGAGTAGTTGTGACATCACGAAAGTGATTAACACAAATATGATAACTTATACATTGGCAGTTAGTATCTATATACTTATAGTCTCCCTATTCAATACACAAATACTACACATACATACTTTCAACTAGATACTGTCTTATTAACAATACCAACATTTTACCTTGGTTAACTTCAAATCCTGTAGAAATTTTTAACTCGCAATGTACCTTCTGAAGAAAAATGATTAGTTATTTGTATGGATACCAACCAGTCATGGCACTACGACAAACAATATATTACATAGGCAAATGATATATGATTAGCATTTTTATAATGCTGAGCTAACCACTAAAGTTGACATAAGAACAGAAAAAAACCCAGATCCGTAATGTACTTACATGTACAATACCTGTGGAACTTGGTATTAAGGAAATCAAAATTCAAGTTGGATAATTATGTGGAAAGCTTAACGCCATCAATAATTGATGGCGGCTGAGTTGGCTCCTCACTTTTTAACTTAAATTATCTTGGCCTAGCTTTTTTTTTAAACTCCAAAACATATTTCCAGCTTGCTTCTAACTACTGAAATGTTTCGAACTGTGGACTTACTAGAACCTGTAGGAAATTAAGAGTGGAGTAGTACAGCTCGTAAATTGAGTCTAAGAAGTTGAAATACCAAGAATGAAAAATGATTCGAGATTCAAAATAATAATTTCTAGATAAGACGAAATCTATATGCATGCTACAGGGTTTTAAGAACTCAGAACCACATCGATTTTACCCGACTACTGAATATCAGCTTGTCACTTGGCCTGGCACACTCTAGGCGAGAACCATTACGGAAAACTGTCCTATAAGATCTAAAATATCCACACAAAAAAATCCTTTCTAGGGAAGAGGATGAAACTTTCGGATGAGGATGAAACAGAGAAGTTCTAAATCAGGAGCGCTATCCTTTCAACCACCTAGACCTACTGACAAATATTCATGAAAATCATCATCTTACAGCGTACTGCGTCCATGAGAATTGAGTTTATTGAGACAGCGAAAAAAAAATGTATTTTTTTCCTTAAGTTCCTGGACGATCCTGTAACCTCAGAAATCATTATAATCTATTAGTGCCAGAGTCCTGCATACACAAAGCACTATTATAAAGCACTACCTAAGTCCTATAGTGGCAGTATTATAAAGCACTTCTAATAGTCTCCTTAATAGACTGGATCTATCCTGGATCCTTAATGCACCACAGAACACTGGGGCTTCTAAATATTAGACCAAGGAGAGATAGGTGTTTATTAAATGTTGTGAGATCGGTTATTTATTACATGTTTTATAACAACAAATTACCTAACCGTATCAACATTACTTCCTCATATGAAATATTATTTTCTATGTGTTCGGATACAAAATAGGATTAGGAAAGTAAAAAGAGCTACGGTTAACTATTAGATACAAGTACCAAGATGTGGACAAATATTTTAAAGTTTCATATTTGTGTTAATCACGATGTGATATCACAATTAATCAAACTCGCTTTACAAAATCTTGGCTAAAGTTTGGACTCGAACCAGCGACCTCCGGTTATGAGTCCGCCGTCTTATCGATCAAGCTACTGATATTCCCTCATACAGACGTATGTAGGGGGTATGCAAGGACAAATTGGTTCAAGAAGAAGTTACTCTAGCTAGTGCACCTGAAGTTCCGAAGTACCTGATTGATTCATCCTGATTAGCTCAGCACGATCCTGGCAGCAAACTGCTTATCCTGAAATCTCAATACCAGAAACGACCATACCTCACATCACGTCTTAATGATCCAAGAGAGCATTTTAATATCTCCATTAATTATCAAGGTAAATTCTTCAGCTGCATATAACTACATTATTTGGCTACATGAACGTCCACGTTTATAATTATGTTGTTGTTTAAGAAGAGCAGCAGATAATCCGAAATCTTAATTTAAGAACCGCATCAGGACTAAATCTTCTTTCACAATGGCAGCTACATAGTCTTCTGGTGGAAGCGGTTCTGCCACACATCAAGCTCTGTGGTTTTCCATATCGGACCATCTGAATTGCCTTGAGTCTGGGTGGTTTGGCCCGGTGAGTTTAAGACAGTCTCTATTAAGCTTTCAAGTTGGTTGTCTGCGATTCAGCAGATTACACGACTCGTTTGAGTCTCATTTTTTAATTGAAAATCTTGATAGTTATTCAAGATCTACTGATATGGTAAGTGGACCAATGAATTTTTAAACGAAATCAATTTAAGAAGCACTAAGAAGGTCTAACATTTCTAAACTCGGTCACAAGTGTTTTGTTAATATGAATTGAACATGATGTAACAATTTTCCAAAGGAATTCAAGATACTGAGAGGAAAAAACCAATAATAAAATTGTCATTTATCTTGGAAATTGCTCCTTTCAATTTTTGTTTTTTTTTTTACCCTCTTACTCATACCGAAGTTGTTGTCGTTGTAGCGATGGACGTGGGCTACGCCAAATTGTTCTGATGGTCTTTAACCGGTAAATAATTATTTCAATGTGTTGTGTGTGTCTCTTTCACTAATTAAGAATATTGTTACACAACGGTTTCCAGCTCGACCTGGCCACATTATTAATCTCAGTGATTTGATGCGGGACCGAAAATCTTGAGGACTTTTAGTTTTTTCATCTATTACCTACCGGAGTCATACCATGTGGTGCCGATTTCCGTTATCAATAACTAGTAAGGGTTCTGGTTTCTATCTTAAGGACTCCAGTTATTGCTTCTAGTAATGTTTCTGGGGAATAACTTGTGCTGATCTGTGTGAAGACATCTCACTATCAGACTCCTGATGGAATCTCTCTCCCTCCATAAATCTCTGGAACACATCCCCTGCGGTGTTTCTTGCCTGTCCTCTTTTGATCCTGACATTGATTATTATTGTTACCATGGAAACGGATAAACATAAACAAGAGCAGAACCCACATTGTTGTCATGATCTTCTCTGTCAACATGAAGATAAATTTTCGAACCCGTTACACTGTTACATCCTAGTTCGCCTGCTTTGCTCAATATGGGGTCTATGGAAGCTTGGATCAATATCGGTTTCAATAATAAGGCAAGCTTGGATTATTATGGATTCCATAGAAGAAGAAGACTTTGTTGACTTGTTGTAAACAATCCAAGAAGTCGGTCGCTTTGTAGTTATTGGACGAAATAATTGCTTGCTTTCTAATTTTTTAGTTAGGTATCTTATATCTTATATGTAGATTGAATTGACTGTTGAAGAAACTATTCAATCATACATTTATGTAAATAAAAAAATCTACTATGTAGATATTAAGTATCAATTATTTTATATAACGCTAGAAATTTAGGAGTAATCAGGAGATTCAAGGACCTGGTTTGTCACATGGATCAAACAATTTGACTGCCGCTTCACTCAAACCTTCAATCTTTCGATCTTAACTCTGTTGTTCAGTGATTGTGGTGTTAATTTGTTAAATCATATTTATGTATTGAGTTTTCAGGAAATTTGGGAAGTATTACGCAGTGAGATAGCGTAATGAAAGTTTCATTTTCGTTTACATTTTTCTTCCATGATACTATAGTAAACGTGGAAAAGATAACACGTTATTGAGAAAAAAACATTGTTCATAATGAATTAGAGCGAGGAATAGCTGACGCTGCTGACGTGATGCAAGATGCAGCAAAAATAACAATAATTTGCAGAAATGTATCATACTTCGTGCAAATAATAAAATTCTGCATTGGTGAGGCTTGAAAAAATCCAACACTAGTAATGGGTGGCTGGTAGGGCAGGAGAAAGAGAATTAGATAGGGAGAAACAGCAAGTTTGGCATTTCAAATAAATTGCACCATGATTTTTTAGTGAAAACAAAAATAAATAAAAAGCAACTTGTAGGAATGCAATATTTTACAGAAATATGGATAAACAATACAGCACGGATTTGAAATTGTTTAATATAAAACTGGGTGTTTCCACCGAATCACCTATCCTATTTCTTCGCCAAGAAATATAATTGGTAACAATTGCAAAGAAAGGGATGTCTCTTAATGAAGAAAAAGCAACTTATCTGGAAAATATTTGACATTTCACTTTTCGTAAAACTATATATAAGTGCTGATCATGTACAAGAAAGATATAATCTTTATTTTCGGATTGTTGAAAGAATTTTTTCTTCGCTCCACCACTGCCTTGACACAATGATTGCCAGCAATTGATATATGAGGGACATTACAGCTTTTAGTCTAAATTCTAATTTTATTCTTTCAACAATATCTTCTTAGATTCAAGAAACTTTCAGGTCTTATTGAAGTAGTACATACCTAAATAAGATCTGTTTCCCTTGAAATTTCTTCGCTCCAGCACTGCTATGACACAATGATTGCCAGCGTTTGATACATGAGGGACATTACTTTCAGTCTAGATTTCAATATTGTTCTTCCAATAAAACTGCCTGGATTCAAGCCATTCGTCTACATCTGCCTGCATTCAGGCAATTTATTTCAAAAAGCGGCACATCAACAAAACGATCACAACTGAAATCCATTGCATGATAACACGCCACTAATTGATAGCAAATGTTCCGACATTATCTAACACGGAACAACAATCACAGAACAACAACAGCAACAAGAATACACACTTCTTTTCTTTCTTTTTATGACTTTCTTCTTTAACCCGATGATAGCTCTACGCACAACTTTTAATTTTTGAGATTTTTTAAGCTTTGCCATTATTAACCACACTGAAAAGAACCATGTTAATATAATAAGTTTCATACGTTATGCTAAGTAAAACCATATAAAAACAGTTTGCGTCATCTCAATGACGATAAGTTCAGCATCCGTGCATGGATCGTTAATTCATTCGTAGCAACCAAAATGAATTCTGCTAGTCTCTAGTCTCACAACGCCATTCAGGCTGGGTGAGGTTATTGTGTGTGGCTGGAAAGTTTGACGAGTGAAGAGTCGCCGTGGCGTTGTCAAAAAATTAATAATAATACAGCAAGATTGTTTGTTAGTTTCTATGTCCATGGAATTGGATACTATGAATAGATTGGCTGTAGGCACTTGACGAATAGGCTGTGTGGGTATCTATTGCGTCCAATGTTCATGGCGGTGGAAAGAAAGAAGCGGATGTGTTGCGACCATCAGCAATACATATACTTTTAATCTTATTCAGCTAATCTAAACGTATATTTTAGAGGTAAAATATTTCTTCGAGCTCACTACTGAGAGGAAGCGTGCCTCTGATGCTCGAGCTATTGCCCCTTTGGATGGCCTGTGTATATTTTTTGTATCAGGAACTGATGCGAGCGAGAATCACTAGAAACGCGCCGAAGGGCAGAGCCAATCTTTTTTAGAAAAGATATCAACTCAGCTGCCCAAGGACCCAACATTTCAACTGAGAACGTAAGAAAGCTATAGTTGTCTTTTATCCTTGAGTATTTCAAGTGTTTTTTGCGTGCAGAGTTCTCAGAGGAAAATCCAGGTTCCTAATAAACTTACTTCAGCTAATCTTATAAACTTATTCAGCTGAAGTTAATGAATCGTATCGGCTTCGTAAAACGGGACGGCCACAGTAAGACGTGAATGGGTCAAGTGCGATATTGTTTGCCAAAGAAGCGATTCTGATTGGAATGTAGCAAGAGCAACTTGTATAATTTTCAGATATCGATTATATGATTGTAGGATCTGGAATTCGGTGAGGCATTGCAGCACCTTTCCTTTATTAAATATATCTTGCCTTCGAGATATTTTTAAACTGAGGAGGTAGGTACATGGGATTTGTTTTAGTTTTGAAAGATAAAATCGTTTTTTTCACTATTTTACTGAAGTCAGTTTTTGTCACCGTGTTTACAACGTCATTTAGAACATGACAAGAATCCTTGGTTTATCAACGTAGAAAGTTGAAACCACAGAAATAACACTACAGGTTTTTAACTATTGTACCTCAAATGTGTAGAATCATACCAGGTATTGTACGTTAAGTATTAATTTTGTGTAATTACTCATTACCTTAAGAATTGGTCACTTTCTATTGCTATAGCAAGAAACATTCATTGGATAATATATTATCTTATACTCTAGAGCTAGACAACTTAAACATCTTAATACAATCTAAGGAAATTTGGATGAAGGATCATCGTGACCAGGCGCGACCGGTGCTAAGGAGCTGCGGATCTGCAGCATTCCTAGACAAAAAAAGAAAAAGAGAAGATTTTTCAGGGACAGCTCGTACACAATGAAAATGATCACACATTTCTAGAATAATGCATAATTATTATGATTGACATGGTAAACAAACTCTTTAGACACTGAAAGAGCGACTCTATAAATCCCATTTTAGTCCTGTTTATGTGACAGCACCCCCCAAAAAATTTCCCACGGCCCGCCTGATCGTAACGTTGGTCGGCTAAGATGCCGACAAATCCTTGACAAGAAGTAAACTTAGTAAACTTTTACCCCGAGATCTGACCAGACCAGCGAGCAATATGATAGTTTTATCATGATTTTACGTGATTAAAAAATCACAGATAGTATCGGAAATGTGCGTGACTATAAACAACACAATCCACGCTAATTTACTCACATCAAACCGGTGCGCCAGGCTTTGATCAGGAACATCTTGGAAATGTTCAGGATTGGTATAGATAGTATAGAACAACTGGTGTTATTTGAAGTTTCTCGGTTTCACTGAACAATTATGTTGGAAAGTTGATCTGATTTTTTTACTTTGATCTAATCGGGTTTGATACAGCTATATATTCGATTTTGGTTAATTTTTTGGTTCAATAGCTACTATTAACTCTAAGAATATCCCAATTACAAGAATTGAAGTCAAGTCTCCATAATCTGAGACTGGTGCTAAAGATTAAATATTCAGCAAACATCTTTTGAGATAAATGTCAAACGTGGAAAGAGAAGCTATCAAGCTTCTGAGCTTCTGTAACAGAAAAACTACAGCAGTACATGATACCATCACAGAAAACTAAGGACAGAACCTATAATAAAATTGAATCCCACGGACACCGATAAGAGCATCAGATATTGAGTAGGTAGCGCTAACAAGTCATAGAGTTCATGCTACATGCAATTGCAACCAATATTGCATACATCGCATGATCGCACAATTGCTAGTCGCGCACTGCATCGCCCTCAAGTGCCCATTTCAGATCAAGCGATATTCGACCTTATCGACCTGTTGAATCAGCGCTTAGTCAGTGGCTTTTCGCTTGCGGTTATTTGCGTGCGAGCAATTCCAGAAGTCTAACTAGCAGATGTGCATTGGAGATATGGTGTTGGAATTGTAAAATTGATTTCCTGATGTACGCAAAGCAGAGGAAGAAAAATACGGGTGATTTGAAAAAGATAAAAAGACTACTCTTTATATTTAGAACCATGAAAGGAGCAGGGTCCAAGATCAGGGGATACTCATTTCCTTTCAAATTGATCTAGCACAATTTCCAAATGGGAGGATAACTTCTAAAATTGATTTCCTGATGTACGCAAAACAGAGAAGGAAAAATACTGGTGATTTTGAAAAAGATAAAAAGACTACTCTTTATATTTAGAACCATGAAAGGAGCAGGGTCCAACATTACGGGAGACTCATTTCCCTTTGAACTGATCAAGCAGATCTAGCACAGTTTCCAAATGGGAGGATAACTTGTCATGTCCCGGCTGGGCTTCGAATACGCGAAGCCTGGATAACCAGATGGTAACATGATATATCCAGTAAATTAAACTTTTTCCTTTCTATGAGATATGAAATGTAAAAACATATTTGAAGACCAAAGTGACTCAAAAAATATGTTCATATATGTAATTACTACTGTGGTCAATAATGTCATACATAAACTGCATACAACCTCAGACAGAACTGAATAATATATTATGTATATATATTCTTGTACCAGAATGTGCCAGTTGTATTGTATAGGTACTTAATGCAACATAATGTACATATTATAGTCAGTAGGCATGCACATTGCACAACATGCATATATTTTGTAAAGCAAATAGCATACACTGCGCATTCATGATGTATCAATTGTATCACAGATCGAGCTCCATCATGATGAACAATGTAGATAAAAAAATGTTACAAAATGTTATCAATATCAAAAATGCTATCAATAATAATAATTATAACATAATCATTATACCTACTTCTTTTTACTATTGATCTTCTATATATATATTTTGATTAGGATGCGTGGTAAGTGCATTAATGCATCATCAGGTACTTTGGATACAGGCGGGATAAAGTTCCTTGAATCACGTGACCTTTGACTTTAATCTTATAGAGAGAGAGAGAAGGATATACATCCGCCACAGTCAGGTGGGTGAAACAGGTTCTGGCAAATAATCTAAGTGGAACTTGAGAGCCAGAAAACATCGGGATGTAAGCCAGCCTAGTTGAGAAAAGGGCGCTAATTACAGAACTCTGAACGTCCAGGTCCTGGGTTTCATTCCTGCCCAAGACAAATATTTCAATATATATGATTAAATATTTGTTCCCAAAATATCTCGTTTTTATCTACCTTGTCTTTTTCCCACTGCCATTCCTGATTAATATGAAGTCACCACTTATTCGTTGGATAGAAGTGGTTCTCCACTTTTTTTTGAAAAGGGCAATTGAAAACTGGAAATTGACAAATATGATTTCATAAAAAGTGACAAATACGATTTCATAATTATTTTGCAACCGCTAGCTCCAGAATTTGACACCAGAATACCCATTATATCGGCACGTTTTATTACCAGCAATAGAAACGAACCGTGGACTCCAATATAAAAGTTAATCTGGACTTAACAACAGTCTAAATTTAATAGGAATCCAGGATCAAATTTCATTTTCTTTATTTAACTTCTTCTTTTTTGCTGGCGCGGCACTCATGATGTCATTATAATCATAGAGTTTTATAACCATACTAATACATGATTTTTATTGAGTTCTGGAGTTTTGACAGGTTCAGTGAATTTTGGATGTTCATGTGTTGCTAGCAGTATTTTCTTGTTTACTCTGATGACTTCACAGGGGCCTACAAGAATGCTTGTGATGAAACTGATGACGCATTTCAGGTAGAATCAATTGAAAATTTGTAAAAACACGCAAAAGACAACATATGAACAGACTATGAACAATATTAGATGTACAGTAGGTAATCGACAAGAATAGTGGGATAATGTGCGCCCTTTTGTACCACCCAAAGAAGTCCTCTTTTTTATGCAATAACCAAAAAAAAAAAAAAATCGAATTGAAAATTCTAACGACCCGACTTCCTTCAAATCACTATTCACATAAAAAAGCCAGAATTTCACTCATTTTGGATCGCTTAAAATAAAGCTTTTTTTTTAATAACTGCACATAAAAATATTTTTTTAGTGTGTAGAAAACGTTCACTCACCATTGATGAAAAAATATTAATAATGAACATATAAAATAATAATAATAATATTTACTTGATGATGGTGATATAACTACCGCCAAGAGACGTAAACCTGAATGAACCCGTCTCTACTGATTATAAGTCATTATCATAATTGGGTTCCATGTTCAAGGTTATGGGCTAAGCATATTCAATGAGTTGCCGGCTATATCGCCTCAGTGGTTCGTCTCCTGGTTTTGTCAGCTGGAGTCCCAGGGTTCGACTTGGGAACAGGGAGTTTATTATTATTATTGTTTTCAGTAGTCACCGTGGCCGTTTTCTGGTGTTAGTGTTCTAATTTTAAGTTTTTAAAAAAAAAACTCAACGAGAAAAATCACTTTGTTCCATTTTGCTTAGTAACTTTTTACCTTTACCTAATCACCTATTATCAAATATTATCTAATCACTTGCATAAGGCAAACAATGGAAACGCAATCATTTCTGTTCAGAAATACCAGTACATACTGTAGTTAAATGATTACTACGTCAGGAAACAACAATAATTTACAAAAAGGCTATATATTTTGCTTTACCAAGTGAATCATTAGCATCAGAGATTTTATTACCACGGCGGAGTCTTGTCATAAGAAACTTTATTTTACTTTATAATTATTACCTTAAGACCAATTACTGATAGTAATTGAGCTATCCCTGTTACCAGTATTATGAACGTAATATTATGATGATTTTTTTTTTGGATTTTTTTTTGTTGTTAGATTTAACCATATTAGATCTGGTGACTAGAAAACTGTTATTGTTCATTATTTAATAGTTTTCATGTCTGGGTGGATATCACAGGGGGTTAACACGTTAACAGTGGCGGCAATACTTGCTACACTAATAAAAAGAAAATATTGTGAGATTCAAAAAGTGTTAATGCATGGGACATACTACTTGTAACATACTCCTCGTGAGGCTTTGATGGTAAAGGTGTTTGCGTTCATTAAAAAAAAAGAAAAAAAAAAGGTAATATCATCTCTTCTAAACTAACGTTTGTAAGGTGCATTTTTATTTGCCGTAACTAATCAAATTAGCGATTTTATATGGAATGAACTTGATAAATCTTGCGGTTTTTTTTAGCACATACAGGCCGTTTTTCAAGATACAGAATACATTCTCGTACCTAGTATGTAATGTAGGATGAAGGGAATGTAATGTTTGTTTACTAGTTGCATTCCTGTGGCTAAAGTAATGCAATGCTTGAATTCCTATGTACAGGTTATTGACCTCTTTGGAATGATAAGCGAATCAACAATCAACTAAACATTGATGTAGGTTTGGTAACATTCATTGACAAATAGCCTAGGTAATTAGCCATTTACATGAATAATTTGCAATATTACTCATTATTACTCAAAGTAATCATTTACAATTAGAGAGATGGATTTGAGAAGAACAACAGATGATATAGGTACGGTACAATTTGTAGAATTTAAAAAAAATTACACTACAAACTTTTGAGGTTAGTAATAATTACTTCTTTTCATTTTAATTATTCTTTTATTTTTAGTCACTGATTTGTTATACAAAAATAGAACTAAACCAAATTTGAATGAGCCCTTGGTAGCAAAAATTGTACATCACTTCCGATTTAGTGATTTCAAAAAACCTCAAAGAACCTAAGAAATTAATATTGCCATTGAAAAGCCCACTAACACCCACTATCGCTGAAATTCTGATGCACCAAATAGGACAGGGCAATAAAATAATGTAAATGAATCTCATTCAAAACAGTAAATGAATAAATCTGACAAACACCTACAGCTATATTATTTGTAAAGACCGAAAAGGATCAAGGGGCGGTTTTACAAAGTTTACGCACTGCGGAAAATCATAACTCTGAAAGCAACGAATGACTTTTCTGTTTATACTGATTAAAATACAGAGGTTAGTTGATGACATGGATAATCAGAACTATTACCTGCTGATGAGAACAAATAAGCCCGAAACAGCTGTTCACTCTGTCCAGGTATGTTTTGATATTCATGTACATCTAGTACAATTTCTCACTTTTCTGTTCATACTGATTATACTTACAACTGACTAAGAAAGAAACATTGGAATTGGAACAGAATTTCATACAAATTGGTGTGTAGTATTTCACTATTATTCTAATTCCTGCAGTTCGTCACTAGAAAGGTTTTTATTCCGTACCTAGAGTTCTCAAAAAATCCTCCCTCTGTAAGCACTGTTTAGTTTGCAATTCTATAGACACCACTAACATTAATTTGCGTAAAGCATTGCCAGCTTTCCAGGTGTTTCTATTATAGAGCTTCAGTAATCAGTCATAAAATGACATTATTTTGCTTTCAAAAGTATAGATTTACTTGAGCATAGACCTAGCATGAGCATATGAGCATGTTGTGGAATCGTGCCTGAAAGACTCCAAATGGTGTTCAATAGCTAATCCAAATAAAAGACTCATAGTAGTCTCAGGCCATGTTACTGAATGAGATCAATGAGACGACATCTTTGTGAGTTGGCTGTAAGTAGTCCTCAGAACATGTTCTGGAACAAGAGAACAGTATTTAGTGTCCATGTTCCAGTTGGAAATGACATGGCTCTAATGACTACCTCATCCCACGTCTGAACAGGACTAGGCCATCAACAACCTGAAACATGTTTCATGTGGCCTTAAGAAGGATCAAGTAGGATTTGTGTTTCATTGAATGAGTCGACTTTCTTGAAGGGGATTTGAAGTAAGGAGCCTTCAGATAGAATTAAACATAAAAATATATTTAATTGAAAAAGTTGACTTCTTGGATGGATACTGACAAAGTTGGAAGGAGATTGAACCAATATTAAGGCTGTTGGATTTTATGATCCATTAAACAATGATGACATTTTAATCTGTTAACTTAATGAAGACATGAAATAATTAAATGAGAGAGAAGAAATATCCATAAAGTTTAGAAATAAGGGATATTAAAAAGATAAAGGATAGTCAATATAATTTTATCCGCTTGATTTAAGATGATAACAAAGGACATTTCTTTATCACTAGTAACATCTACGAGTATGTGTTTTATGAGCAATTCAAAATCTTAGTTTTAGCCATAGACATAGATCCACAACAAAAAATGTCTGAGTGGTATCTACCATATCCTTCGATTTGCCTTCCTACATAAGTGAAATGAGAACGATTTATTTTTAAAACATAGACTCTGAATTCTACAGAGCTCGTAGCTGACAGGTCTCACTAGTGCGAAAGAGCAGTCCGAAGTGTGAAAAGCTTACTACAACAGGATTTCAAATACATGTTTCATTAGTTTATTCTTCTGCCACTGCGCTTCAACAAACACAAGAACATTTTCCTGGACTTCTCAGAGGCACTCTTTGTATCTACAATTCTACATATTAAATTTCGCCCACGATTGAAACAATACTCTCAAGCATACTCAATTTATCTCAAGTACCGGGTACTCTACTCTCTAGTACCTACTTCTATTCCTAATCTCTCATCTGTACGTGTTTAGGGTCAACTTTTCGCCACATCGATGTCTGATTTGGAACCTTAATCAGAGAGGATGTGCAAAAGAGGATGTTCAGTCCTGCAATGCAAACTATGTTCTGTGCTAACAACCATTCTTTTGAAAATTGGTGCCCATTACAAGATATTGTTAGGACACCTTGCCCTGAAAGTGGACTCTTGGAAAATGATTTCAGTTGCTTCTTCCTTCTTCTTTTTCTTCTCTTCTTCCTTCTTCTTTTTTTCTCTTCTTCCTCTTTGAATTATCCTCCTTCTTTGTCTTTTTCATCTTCTACTCATTATAATGTGTTCCTACTGATCTATCTTCTTCTTCTTTTTTCCTTATTAAAATAACTACCAATGTACCGGAAAATTTACTCATATCATCTACTCTAGTTTTAGGATAAAATTTTTTCTCTTTCGGAGATTTAATTGTCTAAATATCTTGGCCTGACTAAAACCCTGTATGAACCAAGCCTAGGCCTCCTAGAGATAGGGAATGCTCTTAATGTGTTCTCTGTCAGCCTACATGATTATCTTGAAAGAAGGCGCACCAGACAGACCTTACTGTATTATGTATGTATGTACCTATAGCGCTGTATGAGACTACACTTCCAAGTACAGCATTATACATTATACATACAGATATGAACTGAATACCTGATGCATACAAAATATAATGCACCACAGACGCAATGTCTTATGAACTTGAACATATCTTGCCTGCCTGTACCTGGATGAATACAATGCCTATATCACTTATGTATATGGCCTATATGCAAATGATTTAGACAATATATTTATCGATATATGAGATGCATTAAGCTGTATTGAACCAGACGGGACTAATTATGGACTACAATACTAGATATTATTTCTCACAAAAACTGCAACACCAGAGTTCTTATTAATTTTTTGACATGTATGATGAAATTGAAATCCCGGAATAGTAAAAGAATACGGAAGTATTTCATCATAGTATGTTTCCGAAAAAATAATAATATCTATATTATCTAAGTTTTTATTTATATTTACCAGTAATTTATCCAGGTTTTGATTTAAACTTCGTATATTTGTATGTAATATTGTTAGACCTGTATATTCTAAAAAGTTTTTTAATTCATCGATACTGGTGTTTGAATGTTCAGAATATATTATATTTTCTGGTATGTTATTTATTAAATCCAATGTAAATATTTATGTATGGATTTATTATAATATACATAGGTAGGACTGGTATTATTATTGTTGTCTTGAAGATTCGCAGTTAAGTCAGTAATTAATGTAATGTAGATTTTGAGGGAAAAATGTACCACTGATATGTTGAAAAACAGAAAACGAATATTGAATTTTTTAGGCAAGATAAATAATTGGCATGATGTTAGTTGAAAAATAGTAAAATGATTTGAACAAGGAGAATTAAAATTTAATGAACGAGAAAGGAAAAAAAGAAAATATAAAAGAATAATGAATGAATAAAACTTATAAATCAGCGGCAGTGGCAGAACTGTAGCTGTCACGAAACGGCGCTAGATCCTCCATGGTAGCAACGAAGATGGGAGAAGACAGCTCATCACGTCGAATGTACACCTTTCCATCGTAAGTCCAGGTCGCCTTTGCTTTCTCTTCTTTCACGCATTTCCTAGCCTCGTAGAATAACTTTTTGTTGGTAGGGGAGAGATGATCATTCACATATATTTTGTTTTCAGCCGAGAAGAGGAGATTTTTCACAGATTCTAAATTTTTGCAATTTAGTTTGGTTTTCTTTGCTTTAATGAGGAAGTCATTTCGCATCTGCCTGTTGGAAAATTTGACTACGATGGGCTGAATTAGGCCGGATGAGGTGGGGACACGGTGAGCAGCTTGAATATCTGTCTTGTAATCTATGGTGACTCCTATTTTCAGACCCATCTCGCATATTATATTTTGGACGGATTCATCTGGTCCCATAGGAATATTATTGATTTGGAGATTCGATCTTCGGGAATATTGTTCAAAATCATTCATACGTTTACTCAATTTCAAATTTTCATCTTCCAACTTTTTTATTTTCATATCTTGTTCCTGAATCACTTTCTTGTACGCTTCATTTTCAGTTT
Source organism: Bactericera cockerelli (assembly GCA_024516035.1). NCBI lineage: Eukaryota > Metazoa > Arthropoda > Insecta > Hemiptera > Triozidae > Bactericera > Bactericera cockerelli. The sequence goes on from JAMCCL010000058.1 coordinate 56,273, forward strand.
TCACTATATTTTCAAATGATTTTGTTAATCTTGATTCCAATTTTGCAATTTCTTCTGCCATAATAGTACGCATTTCAGTAAGAGTCATGGTATTCAGAAATAAATTTAGAAAAATTTCAATTTGGACGGAGCAAACGAGTTTGATGTTACTCTTAGAACTATTAGTTGGCTAATTTGATCAAGGACATATTTGAACTCTTTAAAGAAGGCATCTTTAATGGAGTCATCATCTCCCACCTAAATCCTCTAAAACTAAAGGGTCAGTAAAAAAATTACTCGAAAGTCAAGAATTGCAACCATGTAAAAATTGTGAGTTATGGTATTTTAATTTTTTTGTAACTGGATGGAGGAAATAGCTTTGTCCAATAGGCTTTCAGTAATAGACTGAGGGAATACCTAAATGTAACTCATGACAATGATGATCATACGGATAGTGGAACTACATATAAATTAGGAAATGCTGATGTTTTTTAAATTAAACTTATGTATTTATTATATTCAGAGAATGTTCAACATAATATGTAATTTTCAGAATATATATGTATGTAAGTACAGAATATTTTGAGAGTGAAAATTTTCACAATGATTCAGGGAGAGAGGACACAATGTTCAATTTATGTAGCTACTTATTTAAATACAACGTATATTGTGTCTATTTGAATAAGAGGTATGCGTTTAAATAGAATCTGTTATTTGAATACAATTGTGTCGTTATTTAAATAGACTGTATGTATTTATTTCCATGTACGTTTCATTGAGGATAATACCCCGGTATTTGTGACTTCCGGGCTTCAATTAGCCTGGCTTATGGGAGAGTTTCAGTTACTCTCCTACCATCAGGGTCTTGTTTATGATGATTGTCACATTGACAGATCGTTTATTGGTATCTTTATTGACTTGTTTAAAGGGCGTAGACAGTACTGGGTTTCAACTTAAACACAAAGACGAAGAGAGTAATGATGGTTGGGTAGCCCAATCCGAAGACCTTGTACTAAGTAATAAGTAGGAGTCATTTCTTGAGTTGCCATTTCGCATAGTTTGCTTTCATAAACAGTTTTCCTAGGTGAAGAAGTTATGTTCTTTTATATTTTCCAGGCTATGGTATTTATTAATTAACTAGCGGGTTACACCCGCCATGGGCACAACAACTCTGTCTTCGACATTTCACCCTACACACAGATGAAACTAACATTGAGCATAAAGATAAAATCATTGTATAGAACTCCCTGATAATGGCTGACATCAGCAACAACCTCCCACTGAAATTATCGTCCATATTTCAGCAATAATCTTGTCAGAAATCCTGTTCTCGATGGAGAATAACCGTTCAACACGATTTGGGTGTATTTTGTTATCTATTTCATTTAAGTCATCATTAATATTGGTATGAAGACAGCAACCACTTTATTCAGTTTATCTTGTCCGATAGTGGACTAGTTATGTCTTACATGTACATTCTTACATGTATCCTAGTTTAGGTTAGCTGGTCGGCGTGATGGGACTCCCTCTTTCGAGCCGATATGCGACAGTCTAAATAAAACACTACTATACTTATTAGTCCCCAACTAGAGAGAGAACTCTTAGCGCTTGGGCCCAAATAATAAAACAGGATTAAATTTAAGATAAGCCATGCAGACCCTCTCTCAAGACAAAGTTTCAACCAATCACAGCGCGCTATATCCTAATTTGAGAGAGACTCTAGCGTATCTTAACTCTTAATCCTCATTTCTCATTTATAATTAAGCTATTAATATTTTTTCTTCAACCAGACTACTACTGTTCTGCTTCCTGTTATACTTCGTCAGTCAAACTGTTGGTCTACTCATTGAAAGTTTTTCAATCGAACCAGGTTGGCTTTTGAAAAAAAAATACCCCTATCAATTATTGTCATCCGAAAAATCCTTTATTAGTATTCATGAGCGAACTATTTCTATGTTCATTCCTTTCAACAAGTCTTGGGCCTCTTGATATAGCGTCGAATGCTTTGACGCCCCTGTACCCTTGTGCCATTGAAGCCACGTGTGTCGTGTATGCATTTACAATGTAAGTGCATAGATTATTATACATATACTTAAAGTGTATAAATAAATTTAATTTTCTATATACATTACACAAATTATAACAATATATGTACGTATACATAATTTAATTTACCATTGTATCTATGTATTTAGGTAAGGGCTTTTCTGGCTCCTGGGCAAAAAACTACTTGGCTTGTGTCTTGAACTTGATATAAATCAGGATATACATTAGTATAGGTACTTAATGAGAAGCTGGCTTTACACATGCCTGTGTTTTAAATATCGAGTTAGAATACCGGCTGGATAGAAAATTTCATACCTGTTATTAATATCTTCTATTCGTTGTTTTATTTGTTTGTTTATTTATTTATTTTTCACCATACATCCTCCATGTTTGTATCCTCCATGAATAAGGATGTTCATAAAGTACTATTTCTTTTCATTTGTTTACACACCTACGTATTGACCATGTGTGAATAGTTCTTCATTAATTCCTCCACTTCTATTTGTTATTTTATTATTGGTTATGTTATGACTAATATTAAGAGTGTGTGAATAGTTTTTCACTCTTTCTTTTAGTTCTTGTGTTTTAACTTCGTTATGTTATGAGTTATGACTAATGCATGCTGACTACGGGAGTTGTTGGTGGATGAAACTTGTGTTGTGTGTATTATTTCTGGGAATATAGTTTCCAGTGTGTGTAGGCAGATTTGCTTTGGATGCACTGTTTCTAATGATCTTGTCTTCAATTATTTACAAAGAAGAGAATAGATTGTTTTGCATTTTTGCAACTTCTATTCAAATAATTAATGTTGATCAAATTAATATAGAAAAATGTAACTGTTTAAAATTAGAATTTATTCACGAATTAAAATATTTACAATACTTGCAATGTATAGAACTGGACTTAGTAACATTTTAAACTATACTGAACAATTAGACCAATACTTAACAGAAAACATACGAAGACACAACTTTTTTATAATAGGCGACATAAACATAAACATACTACCCAACATGACGAACGAAGGACAAAACTACTTAGACATACTAATGAGCCATAACTTTATACCTTGTATTACTGACCCTACACGAGTGGACCTCATTCGAGCACATGAATCTTGCATAGACCATATCATGTTCAAACCTGAAAAACCCTCTGATATAAATGATATTAAAACAACAGTGCTTCATACACACATTACAGACCACTATTCGATTCTTCTAACATTATCTGCAAAAAATTCAACTAAAAACAATGTTCACAAAGTTATGCAACGAACATGTATAAATTATGAGCACTTGGAAAGGCAACTTTCATTAGAAAATTGGGATGAAATTTTATCTCTAACTGACATAAATGAATGTGCTACTTTTTTCTCAGATAGACTTATCTCACACATAAATAACTTCTCAACATTTAAAAAATATACTTCTAAAACACGACCTATTAAACCATGGATAACGTCTAACCTATAAATTCTATAAGACAAAGGGATAAACTTGCTTATCAGGTTAAGAAATATCCAGACAACGAAAGATTACAAACGTATTTCAAAAAAACTAAAAATATTATAACAGAGTGTATTAGGAAGGCCAAAAATCTTTACTATAAAGAGGAAATAGAAAAAAATAAACATGATGCAAGAAAACTATGGAATACAATACATAATATAAATAATACTAAAACAATAAAACAAACATCTATAAAAAAAATCAACATCGATGGACAACTTTTAGATTGTGAAGTAAATAAAGAACTATCAGCTAATAAAATGAATATATATTTTTCAAATATAGGGAAAAATATTGCAAATGATACACTAAATTGTAATACTGTATCAAATCAATTATTCTCTGTAATACCTCAACAATCCTTGTCAGTTTCCCTCTTGTCCTCTTCGTCTCTATATTCTTCCTATTCAATTCCACATTCAATTTCTTCAGTTCCAAATTCATTATCTTCAGTTCCAAATTCATCCTCTCCAATTCCAGATTCATCCTCTTCCATTCCAAACTCATCCTCTTCAATTCTACATTCATCCTCTTTAATTCCACACTCATCTCCTCCAGCTATACATTCAGCCTCTTCGATTCCAAACTCATCTCCTTCAGCTCTACATTCATCCTCTTCAATTCTACATTCATCCTCTTCAGTTCCACACTCATCCTCTTCAATTCTACATTCATCCTCTTCAGTTCCACACTCATCCTCTTCAGTTCCACACTCATCCTATTCAATTCCGCATTCATCCTCTTCAGTTCCACACTCATCCTCTTCAGTTCCACACTCATCCTCTTCAATTCCGCATTCATCCTCTTCAGTTCCACACTCATCCTCTTCAGTTCCACATTCATCAACTTCAAAGCCACAACTATCCTTTCAATTCTACATTCATCCTCTTCAGTTCCACACTCATCCTCTTCAATTCCACATTCATCTTCTTCAGTTCCACACTCATCCTCTTCAATTCCACACTCATCCTCTTCAGTTCCGCATTCATCCTCTTCAGTTCCGCATTCATCCTCTTCAGTTCCACATTCATCACCTTCAAAATCACAACTATCCTCTTCAATTTCACACTCATCCTCTTCAGTTCCGCATTCATCCTCTTCAGTTCCGCATTCATCCTCTTCAGTTCCGCATTCATCCTCTTCAGTTCCACATTCATCAACTTCAAAATCACAACTATCCTCTTTAATTCTACATTCATCCTCTTCAGTTCCGCATTCATCCTCTTCAGTTCCGCATTCATCCTCTTCAGATCCGCATTCATCCTCTTCAGTTCCACATTCATCAACTTCAAAATCACAACTATCCTCTTCAATTCTACATTCATCCTCTTCAGTTACACATTCATCAACTTTAAAGTCACAACTATCCTCTTCAATTCTACTACATTCATCCTCTTCAGTTCCACACTCATCCTCTTCAATTCCACATTCATCCTCTTCTGTTCCACATTTATCCTCTTCAGTTCCTAATAAATTAACTTTTTTTGAAGAAACAAACCCAAACGAAATACTTGATATAATAATGACTTTGAGGAATGATTGTGCTACAGGAGATGATGCCATATCTGTTAATGTTTTAAAGAAAATTGCGAAATATATTTTAAAACCTCTAACACATATTTTTAACACTAGTTTACAGAATGGTATATTTCCTACAACCTACAAGATTGCCATTGTTAATCCCATTCACAAGAAAGGTAGTAAAATTCTAATTGAAAACTACAGACCAATTGCTGTATTATCAAATATAGGCAAAGTATTAGAAAAAATTGTCAATAGAAGATTAGAAAAATATTTACAAAAGACAAATATAATTTCTGATCAACAGTTTGGCTTTAGACGAAATATTGGTACTGAAGATGCCTTGCTAAGACTAACTACTTTTTTACATAAACAATTGGATAAAAAAAAAAAGTTTTAGCTGTGTTTTTAGATATAAAAAAGGCATATGATTCTGTTAACCATGTTTTACTTTTAAATGAGTTAAAAAAAATAGGATTCGAAAATAATGTTTTTAATTGGTTTAAATCATACCTAAATAACCGACAACAAAAACTTAAAATAAATGGTTTTACTTCACAACCTTAACATGTAATGATTATTCAATCCCACAAGGAAGTGTACTTGGCCCCGCCCTTTTTAACATCTATATAAATGATTTACAAAAAAATAGTAATGGCCTCGTTTTTAGTTATGCAGATGATGCATGTATTTGCTATACTGACAATGACTGGAACTCGACTTTTGACATTGCTACAGAAGACTTGAGAAATGTTTCTAAATGGTACACAAATATGTCACTCCAACTAAACTTAACAAAATCCAATTACATTACATTTTCAATAACAATGACTGGACAACCACCTTTACATAAATCACTTACAATACCAATAACAAATAATAAAACTATAACTTTACAAAGACTAACCAATACTAAATACTTAGGAATTATACTAGACCAACATCTCAAATGGACAACACATATTTCACACTTACGGACTAAACTACGTCACCTGATGTTCATATTTAATAATTTGAGAAGAGTTTGTAACAGGGGTATACTTAGAATGATCTATTATGCCTTTGTTCAATCTCTTCTTCAATATTGTATATGCTCATGGGGTGGTGCGTATAAAAATACCATTGACCCATTACGTAGATCACAAAATATATTGCTCAGGATTATTTTAAAAAAAGATAGAATGTTTCATTCAGATACTTTATATACATCATTTGAAGTCTTTAATCTAGAGCAATTATATTTATACAAACTTACACTTTACACAATAAAATACAGTGACATATGGACAGAACATAATTACACTCACACTTACAATACAAGACAATCAGGACTATTACAAATTACACAAATACATAAATCACTTACCCAAAGACATTTCTTTTATTTAGGACAAAAACTTTTTAATATATTACCAACAGAAATTAAAGTTTTGAAAAATGTACCACTCCTATTGAAAAACAGAACTAAAAAATACATCCTAACTAACCAAATAACATTACAAAAATTATTACCACTGGCATGATTCCTTTTTTCTTTCTTTTTTTTTTTTCTTCTTCTTCTTCTTCTTCTTCTTCTAGGCTTTTTTTTCCTTTTTCTCTTCTTGATTTACTTTACTTTTAAATTTTACATATAAAAAAAATCTTTTCTACTTGTTGTTACTCTTTAACTTAACTTCATGATAACTCTTTTTTTTTCCTTGTATCCCGCCACCAGATTTAATCTGAATGGGGTACAAAATACTTCCATATTAATTAATCTTTAAAATAGTCTCATTTTAAATGTATTAAAATATGAAGTTTGTATTGGAGACTTAAAATATACAATAAAAGTAATATATTTAATAAAAATAAAAAAAAAAAAAAAACTCGAAGAACTTTTACCATGTAGGGTCAGTAAGCTTTTCTTTTCAAAAGTTTACAACAGCAAAAAAATATTATAATTTTGGATTAGGCTCCTTCCAGCGCATTATGTATTGTGTCGTCAACTGTTGACTAATGTCAGATCTATCTACTCTGAAGTGAGTGTTGCCTACTTCATTGTCAACAGGATGCGGGTCTGTGGTTTGCCCGTGTCATAACAGGGGGAATGGGTTTATCAACATATTCATTATCTCCTTAATCACCATATTCTCTTCTTTGATAACATCTAATGTATTCAAATTAACAAATTGCTGTGACCTGGTGTGAGCATTGCTTGCATTAGCAAATCGCTGTGCGCCCAGTAGGTGTTTAATTGTTGACAAATGAGCGCCCCCTGTTTCATTGCTGATGGGAATGTATTGGGCGAGCCCGCATTTTTGCGCTGAATTTGAATAAATTTATAGCATTGTTAAAGAAAAAAAAAAACAGTTTAATATCTGTATTGAAGAGTGTTTTTTTTTTTTTTTCTTCTTCTTTTCTGTCTGATTGAAAATGCAAACAAATATTACAACATGTTATGTAAATGTATTGACTTCATGCAAAGTTAATATTATTAGTAAAAGCTATATTATAGAAGAGTTAATAGAGTTTAAGAAAGAGGTATTAACTATGACTTACATGATGACTTTTGTGATCTCTGACCTACTGAAAAAGGTTTGACGCTCTTGAAAAAAAGACACTAGGAGATGCTACAGCATGATTTTAAAATAAAACTCTTACCTAACAAGCGAAATTAGACGACTTAAAGATTAATTACAAAGATGTAGACACATCTCTTATTTTAAAAATTAAAAAAAAATCTTTACAACAAAAACTCCAGGACCAAAAAAAAATTGAACACGAATTATCAATAAACCTCTTATGTGATATCATCATTTATTTCCTAGAGATTAATGGCGGTGCTCATATTTCCAATGTTTGTATTCCTATCCATATTGCTTCTATGTAATTCATTCAATATTTTTTTCCTATGAAATGAAACACGAATAAAAGGAAGATGTCATCATTAGAATTTCGGTCTCACTTTCACTGATTTAGTGTTTCCAATGATTTATGTAGCTCCATTTAATAAATTGTCTTTAGTGTCAAATGGAGTCTGGTGTTCCAAACTTATTTGGAAGTATAATTAATTCAATTAATATACGGAATATACCTGTTTCCTGCTTTCAAATAGATAAATCTATTAATTTCAAATAGGTTCTGTTTGAAGAAGATAAATCTGTTACTTGTCAAAACAGAACAAGAAGTTATGGGACTTTTTATTTGTAGTCTACTGTAGGATTTTTTTCTGGGTTTTTGTCAGCCTTATACATATGATCTTGATAGAGGAGTTAGTTATACACGGAGAAGTCATGTGGTCCAAGCTTTTGGAATAATTATGTTGAAGGGATGTAAACAAATTGATGATGACCGGGCGAATGTTTTTTTTTGGACTCACCTACTCATGGACAAAGTATTGAAAGCCAGAGTGCATGGAATAGTTAAGGCACACTTACCTGAAATCACAAAGAGAGGAAATTGATTAATATTATTACTAGTTTTATTTTACTTGAAGAAAGTGATTAGGACTTGTTGTCTTATTTTGATTACTATCAGTAAGAAATTGAGGTGTGTGTACTGTATATCACAAGAGTTATGTTACCACAATGCCTCATCAAACTATCCTTTGGTAAAATTTCCAATACTTGGAACTCGAAACACGGACCTCGAGATTACAAGTCCGCTGCTTAAACGATCAAGTTGCTGAGGTCAATTAAAAGGAAAGTAAAATAAACTTAACATAACATTACTATGGTTTAGTTGAGTAATGTAGTTCATAGTTGTTGAACTTCCATACATTACGTCAATGCCGAGGTGTTTATAGCACGCACATGGCACATTGTCTTTTTTTTCTGTAAAAAAATATTCTTGAATGTCAGTTTAGCGTTGGCATGTGGTAGGGGCCGTTGGGAAGTTGGAAACCTCAAGAAATATAGAAGGTAACAAACAGTTGTTCTCGAGGGTATCTGCAAATGAAATATAGCCCCTAGACATGAAGCACGTACAGCAAGTGCCAACGACCTGGAGAGTGCCAAGGTCGTCTGCAGTAATTCTTGTAACTTGAGGTGCTCAGAGCCCTTTTAAAACATTTTTATCACAGTTTATCAAAAACTTAGTATAAAATATTTTTTGCACCATAGTCACATTCAGCCTTTTTCTAACTGTCCAGTTCTTGTACTTTTTCAAACCACTGTATTCGAGCATTAAAATTTTGTTTAAAAAAATAGAAAAGTAAACATTACTGTATTCTACTTCTCAAGTTTTCCTGTTATTAGGTAATACTTGGCAAATAGTGTAAATAATAATCGCCATAATTGGTAAGTGGTTGTATACACAGACTGTCGTCGTAGAAGAAAATTAGAAAATTCACGATAGGTTTTTTTTCCATCAGACTTGCTAATTTCTTTATTGTACACTATTGCTATTATTGCTAATGAATGGAAAGAAAAAGAAGAAGAGAGAAAAGGAAAAATGCTATAGTTAAATTGTATTGGTTTACATGGAAGTGTAGAAACATACATACATTGAGGAGGAGGAGAATAAGATAGAAAAAAAGGGGAATAATCCCAAACAAAATTGAGGGAAAAACTTTTCCAATCATTTTTTACTGGAGCCAGATCATAAAAGTCTGAAAACCTATTCAATACTGTTCTCAACTAACGGAAAAAAGTTGCTAATGTTCCAATAGTTTAAACTAAATTAAAACTAAAAAAGTCCAACTTTTCAATCTGTGCAATGATGCTTAAAACATGTTACGGAACTTTGAACTCTAAATTGAGGCAAGGGAGATGTTTTGGAGTTATAGGTGTGAGGGAGTTTTTGGGACTGGGAAGAGGATTCTGAAGAAAGAGGAAAATGTTCTTGTGCGTCCCAATTTCGATAGTACTGAAGAAAATAGTTGGCAGCATAATCACGGGCTTTAAAAAATGGTAGATTGAAAAACTGAGGAAGAAGGACGAGAGACCAATGAATCGTAAAGAAAATAATATTTTTGAAGGCTGCAAAATTGATTAATTTAAGGGATTTTAAAAGATAGATGATTATGAGATAGCCTTCAAGGGGTTAAAATAAGAGAACATTTAGAGAGAAAAAAGAGTAAGAAAAGATAAAAGGAGCAAAAGTACACCAAAGACAATGAAAAGACATAATGACAAAAAGTGCTTGCAGCAAAAGTTTGAATGGATACGTTTAATGCATTTCTATAAAACTTTAGATGCATTTTCTAAGCAAGATCGTTTGCATAACTATTGCAGTTTTATAAAGAGACACAGATTTCAACAATGTGCTAACTTTACCTCTGAAGTATGGAACGATTACTGGTGTTTATATTAGAAACGAAGGAGTTATTTTCAAGCAAATCAATTAAATAGAAACAAGAAAGGTTAATAAAAGCATACCTTTGAAAACAAGATCCTACATCTACAACCCTTTCATCCCTTATCGAACCAAATAAGCATAGCCTGTTTGGTCTGTTTGCTTGGAGTAGTCGGTTGGAGATTAAAGTCTGATGCATTGGCGGTTAGACATGTAAACCTCGATAGAAGATGAAAACTATTAATAGCTACTAGATTATGAAGTTCAATTCTACTCAATCCTAAACCACTGTACTGACTGTACTGACTACAATTGATCCTATTTCTGCCCTGGGCTGTCAGGCTCTTGCGCCAAGTTGAAAGCCTACTGTAACAAAGATCACATCGGTATTGTTACGATCCCACACATTCATTACAGCGCCTATTGTATTGGTGGGGCCACAGAATAGATCCAGCCTTGATACTATTAGATACTAGACTAGCAGATACTTCTGAACTTTTAGGTCTATTGAACCTCTGAGAGAGCCCCCAGGAATACTAATGCATCGAACGCAGTACAAAAGTCAATAAATCCACTACAATAAAATATACCAGTACCAATGTGATTAGATTGTTAGGAGAGTGTCTAGAGGGCATGTATCGCTGAGCCTATTATGGGATTCAAATCGCCAAATGCAGGACAACAGTCGATAAATTCATAACATGAAAGCATAAACTAGGTATTTGTGGTGCCAAAGTGATTACAATGTTAGGTGTTTTCACCCCCAGGATATGTATCGGTGAGTTTGATGTAGGATCCAAATCGCCATGGTTACTTAGTGGTAGCCTACCGGTGGAAAAGTTATCGGTTACTTCTCTACCGCTGTAATCACGACTGCCCGGAAGTCAAACTGATCATGGGAGCGAACCAGATCCAATCGGTGTGATTGGTTGGAATTGGATTTCTATTGGAATCGGTTTACTTGTATACACTGAATCGGTATATGAGATCGTCTGTGGTGTTTTCGATTCACTAGTGCTTACAGGGTGGATGGATGGGAAAATAGGGTTGACCTGTAAGAATTAATTCTTGTTGACGGGATATTTAGCAGCTGACTAAAATTTTCTAGTCAATATTCAGTGAGTTTAGACATTATGAGAAAAACTGATCTGAAAATTTTGATGGGAAAAACGAGTACGACTTAATGAAATACCATATTTTAATTGATTTCTGATGGGTATCAAATTCGTTCAACTTTAATCCACACTAAACAATATTACTATTAATCTGTGAACAATATTACTATTGATCTGTGAATATTAGTACTGTCAAGTATGCATGGTAACTCCAGTATCTGTGACCAATTGAATCCGAGACTTCTGTAACACTAGATAGAAGAAAACGTACATTGGAGTTGTTGCGAAACACAAGTGTTGGGTTTCTGCTGATGTCCGTGTGTGACTTTATATTGAAGGAAATCTTGGAAATGTAGTGGATAGCGTTAATGCCCAGTACTACATGATGTGACAACTCTCTCTCGTGTATTTGACTCCTTTAGTAAGAAATGACTTTTCACCTTTAGAAATTCAAAAGCTCTGAAATCTATTCTTATTGCACATCTAGACACCAACCTTGCAAAGTTTCAACTCCTACATATTATACCTTTACAGTTTACCAGCTTGAACCCAGCATTTTGTCGGCATTGATATTTTTGCCCGCAAGTACGCACCTAAACACTTTACACTCTATGGCCTAAGCCAAATTGGGGGTCATTTGGTCCAGCCACTTCTAGGTTCTGTTGATTTTTATGAATTAAATAATATAAATGAAATTTATACATTGAGCTGGAATAGTGAACAGTCCGTCAGTCAGTGGATTTTGCTTTAACATGTATTCACATTTTTTATACGTCCAAACTCATCCTCACTAATCCTCAAGTTCCTGAGTACACAGGAAATCACAACGGAGATGACTTGTTAAAACATTAAGAGCTTCAAAATTCATATTGGACAAGGATGACTCTTATTCCAAACATGGTAAGGTAAAGGTACTTCTATATGGTAGATGAAGATGTTCTAACAGAAGATGATATGATTCTAACAGACGATGTTCGGTATTTACAGAAGGTTTGGTTCTACCAGAAGAAGTTTGGTCCTGAGAGGTGCCGAGGCTGCAAGTGTGGTGGGCGTCAGGACTCACGTATTTCGTGTTAAGGAATATGATTACAGGATTCTAAGGTGCGGCGAGCGGTATGTATTGGATATTTCTCTTAAAGGCGATTCAGAATCCATCGAAGATAATTTTTATAAGTAAATCTATAGAACGATCTGATCAGGATTTCTTTTTAAGAAAGAATTCAAGGTAGATAAATTTAAAAGTAAATCAATTATTCGACTTTGTTCTTTTAAACTCTTTAAAGGTTGGATGAAAGAAGAAACTTCAAGCACATTTTACAACTCTTCGATAATGGTATACCTACACACTTGTTCTATTTTAATGGTTTTTTTGCTTTTCTTTATACTAGGAAAGACATATTGGTTATGGCTCCTTTACTGGAGCCAAATGAAATATAGCAAAAGTAACGGTTGCAGTTAAAAGTCAGTCTCAATGTAACTGTACTGTTGCAACAGATGCAAAAGTCAATCGTGATGCAAGTTGCATTCCATGGACGCAAGTGCAGGAATGCAGAGTGTAGCGTGTATTAAGGATCAGGAATTGCATGAGTATTGTCTGTAATAAGACAGCTTAAAGTGCTTTGAGAATCAAGAATTGCTGTACATAGTTTATTATTACCAGTAATAAGACAGGTCTATATAATAGAGCTTTATAAATAAGTTGCCAGTGTTAATAGGTCAAGTTGAACCATGGACTATCAAGTGAATCTAGTCTGTACGTGTGCAATTTATTTATCTGTAAGCTGTAGTCTGTAGTAAAGGAAGGATAACCTCTTTTCAATTTTCTATAGGATTTCATTAGATTATTCTGGTCTATTAAAAAGTCTTTATGGCAATCTTGTTGTGTTCAAGGCTTCAAAAAAACACGTCACAACAGAAAAGGTATTTCAAACATGCACCTTACGGCCGAAAAATAATAGTTTATAACAAAGATAAGCCTCACTGAAGTCGGAGTTTCCACCAATCACAGCGCACTATAGCCTGACTGACTTGATCTGGCTCATTTTGGCTACTCAACAGATTTGTATATTCATTTTGACAACGCATGGAATTTAAGTCGGGACAGCCTACATATGTAAATACGAGCTTATCTACTCGTTTATTATCATCCTAATCATCAATCGAAGTGAGGGCACTCACTTGGGACGTGTGGCGACTAAAGGTACATATGTCTAACTACATAATTATGTATGTACGCTACTCATGATAGGTGATGAACTGCTTGCAAGTATAGCTCATGACACGAGAAAATACAAGAACAACTTACTCATGATAAGTACAAGTGAGGATAGCTGATTGCCCTGATGAAGAACAGGTAACTCTGTGGTCTACAGGTGTGTGGTTTAGCCGCAGCACCGGTAAGGTCTCCACCACTTCCTCAGGACTTACAACTTACAACACTTGGCACGTCATCAATGTCTATGCCATAACTTACAACACTATCAGCACCTCATCATCATCTATTCCATGAGTCATTGCTACGATTATCTTGTTTATAAAGCGTGCATTGTCCGTTTTCTCCCATACGTCCACGTATATCTACGCGAGTGTATGTGGTGGCGTTCTGCAAATTGCAAAATTATGCAATTAAAATATTCCTACGATCAGGACTTTGAATATTAAGCATCCTACTCTGAATGCCATAGAAAAAACGATCTTTTTTCCATTCTTCCTTGTGAATAAACTGGAAGTCAAGTGGTTAACGCGCTAGTCTGGTAACCAAGTGCACGAATTTTTCCTCATTAATTTGAAATTGTGACCACATAATAATAAGACTCTGAGGGTGAGGTGGTAGAAAATGCGTTGAGCATTAACCTCGCCTGGTGGTTACCTCCCACGAAAGAGTATTATTATTATTATTAATAAAAATTGTCATAAAATATCAAGGACTCAAAAAAGAGAATCACATGAATTTCAAAACACAATAAATAATGTAGAATGGTAGGAGAAACTCACATCCTCACATCGACCTATATTTCCAAAATGTATGCAAGGCACGACATTGACCCTGGACCTGGACAATGATTTATCAATAGTCACGTAATGAGACGGTTCTACTGACGGTCATTAATTATATCTTCATCATGAATTATATTATCAAAATAATCAGCATAATCATCATTATAATCCATTGATCACTGATGGCAGAGATTGCAATAATCACGCCCTTTGTCAATATTATTCTTGTCAATAAAGAGTTATTATTATTATTATAATCATCACAAACCATAATAATATATCAGCATACATTTTCGGCTCTAACCTTGGCGTGTGCCGATACTCGGTAGACAATGCGGTGACATGTGTGACTCGATTGAACATATGGCCTAGCTGCTTCTAGCTAGTAAGTGGCGTGACACTAACCTGCCGCACATATGCCATTATACTAAACGAAACCTTTTCCTAAATTTACTTTGGGATCAACCGCATATGGCATATACTTCTGTCTACTAATGAATGTCACAGAGGACAGGCTAGTTTTGGATGATGGAATAAATAAGGAAATAAGGTGGCTAATGATATTATAATAATTACCTACAATATTAATATCACCTTATTCATACCGCCCGACGAGGACTAATAAGTCCCATTATTGCACCGAAATCCCAAATGGAAGGATGTCATGTCCTTGCAGGGTTTAGTACACGAGAACTCTCATGGGCTACCAGACGAGCGCCTTGACCTTTACCTGTCCCAATAGCTAGAAGGGTATGACAGAAAACATACCACACATCATTCTCACGTATAGTAACTGCTAGTACCATAAACAGGGAACCTTTGTTTCCGGCGCACAGATGGTGAAAGCGGATAGTCTAAAAACAGGTGCCGCTCCCCGAAATCACGCTAGATACAAATCTAGCTACATTAAATCGCAATTAATTGCTACAGAGATGGTGAAATCGGGCAGACCTTTTAGGAATATTAGAGGATCCTATTGTTGATTTATTTTGACCTAATATTTGAAGAGCTCTTCCTAAATGACATATGATACAATATTGATAATATAGCCTATAGACAGCACCGTACTCCGTTCGCTATTAGCATAAAGACAACAACTGGCCCATAGACAACTCATAAACACTCCAACTGTCCCTAAGGAACAGCATGCGCCCTCTGTCACCCTCTCAGCTCCACGGATTATTAACCTCATCCTGATGATTAATGGTGAAAACGTTTTAATAGCAGCAGATTGAGCATATTCGAGTGGTTTATCTGCTCCACATTAAGATGCCGTTTATTTTTGGAGCCAATTTGCATTGAGACAGTATCCGTTTCAAAAAATAGTCAAGCATACTGAGAAATAATTTCCAAGTGGTATCCTATGTTTGTAAAAATGCTAGTATCATTTGGGAAATATATATATTTTCAAAACTGATGACATAGTGCAGGTGACAAGTGACATATACGACTATATGTCGTACATGTCCCTTTACCAGCTGAAATTCAAGCTGAAGAGATTTTTTTTTTTCCTCACTATGATCGAACCTGGATTACAGACCAAATCGCCAAATCGTCAGTAAATCGCCTGGCTTTTAATTCAATAGAGAATGTGGTTGTGTGTGTGAGTGTGTGTGTGTGTGTGAGAAAGAGAGAGAGAGAGAAGAGAGAGAGAGAAGAGTGAGAAAGAGAGAGAGTAGATAAGGGGGTCTATCATTTTTCAGCTGACAAGGGTTCTTCAGTGATTCCGAGCAGCTCTTGTCATGCCCCGGTTATTATCTCCCTCATTGTCTGCCCAGGGAGCCAGGGGTCGCGGGTTCGATACAGATGGAGGAGAACAATAACCACTCTAATTGTGACACATCTGTTTTTTCTGATATTTTATTTGCAAGCTGGATTTGTGTTGGTAATTTCAGCATTAATCTAATCTCTTAATACTGTTAATCATTGAATCAATACGCGTCAATTGTATCGAAGAATTTCTAGGAAACAGAGCTAAACAGAAAATGTATAAGCTTTCTAATATTATTTGACCTCAGTAGCTCGACAGTTAGAGCAGTAGGCTTGTAACCTGGAGGACCACAGTTCCTGCCCCTAGCCACTAGCGGATTATCCATATAGCGGATTTGGTAGAAGCCAACGGCCCCGCGCTTCAGGTAGATTACACAAATTATCAAGTGTTTTGAATGACCTTTATCGCCATAGGTAATGTCCGCCATCAAACCTATAAAGTGTGTTCTGAGTGCTTTCTCGACACCTTAACCAATGATCTTCAAACCCGAGCATGCAAATTTTGGTAAAGTTGATTTCAAGTATTTTGAGAATATTCTTGTGAATTGTGACAGCACAAATAATACATATTAAAGATTACATAAAGTTCAATATGTTCAAGTACACATTATTCAAGTCATTCTTCAACACAACCAGCTTCAACAGTAGCTAAAAAATATTATTAGAAGATTTGAAAATAAATAGAGGCATAAATGAAACATGTCTCTAGTTTTCACGCCAAATAATATAAAAGATAAGATACTTTCGCGAAATAACACTTTATGAAATTTATTGCTAAAATAGAAGGCGTCGACATCCTGCGTGAATTTTCCAGACAGAAAACTGCGATAAATTAAGACAAGTACTCGTACATATTGCACTTCAGCGAAACTATTAGTCGTATAATGAACATACATATTAGTCATATACATAGTCGTATATGGTGTGTACTCGTATGTATATGAGGTTTCATTCTGACAGTTCAATTTTGGGTACACCCTGTCAAAAAAATAGTAATAGATAACCGTAAGATAGCTCTTATTGTGAGGTAAAAGTGATACAGCGTATCAGTAAATCACTGAACTTTGAGTCTGACTCATCCAATATCTTTCTGATATTGCAATATTTGCAATAAATATCTTGGCAAATTGACTTGTCAAGATTTACTAGCACGCAGGAGACAATTTATTAGGTCTTGCTATAATCTTGTGCCAAATTCTTTGGCATGTCTACATGAGAGATGTATGAAGCCACCATGTGGGTGATCAAATAAATATAGGCATATAAACATGCATCGCCAATTTGAAAAAAAAACTGTCTTTTCTATAGGATATGGAAAGTAAAAACTAAGCTAAGAGTAGAAAAATAATAAAAAGCTAGCATGTTCATATCAGCAGCATCCATGAAAAATAATAAATCAGCTATGCCCGTTTTTCCTTTCACAAAAAGTTAACTTCATAATCTACCACGGAAAAAATAAAAAAGCGAGTTGAAAAACAAAATCAAAAGTTATACATTGGTGAACTTGTTGAAAAAAAGCTCTGCAACAAATTCTTGGTACGCACCAAAGACCTAATTTTATTCTCGTGAGATAAAAAAGCCGAGGATTAGAACGAAACCTTTTACTCCTAACAAGAGTTGATTTTTGATTTACCAACATTTTAGCCCAGTGTTTCGTGTTTCCTCTATTTTTCAGCCTAAGGCATTAATACAATTTGTTGATAAAAATGCCAAATTTATGTCAGCATTGTGTAGCTTTGTCGATCTTGACGGTTGCCAAATTCAATAGTGCATTATTGTGATGTACTTCATTATTGAGTTTTGTTTAAGAGACATAAAATCAATAATATTATGGTCAAAAAACCGATACCCCGTTATTGGTTGCTCGCTACATAGGTACCATTCTACCAACGATTCAAGTCTAAAAGATCCAGGAGCAACCTATTTGTGTATGTGTATTTGTATATAGATATAGTTTATACCAATATACATAATTCCCCATAGTATTATACAATTTATACATATTACATAGATATAAGAAGTTAGGTCCTTTAACCTTTGGCATAGATAAGAAGGAAAGAATTTAATAAATAAAAGAAAAATAGATTTGATTTAAGAGAGCATATCTGGAAGTTTTCCAAGATATGGAAAGCAATAGGTAAAGCTCAGGATAGGCAGATTGTATGATACAGGAAGGAATAGAAAGAAAAGAGGACGAAAAGGTGCAGAAAGTTGAAGGGAAGAAGAAAGAGAAAAAGGAGAGAGAGAGAGAAGGAAGAAGAAAAAAGAAACAGAGAAGGAATTTTTTTTTAAAGATGAGTGTTTCACAGCCTTTTTTATTTCGTAGCCATGAAACAGGAGCTACTTTAGACGCTTGTGGTCTGTATTGCGAGCGCCATTTTTTTTTTGAAGAATATTTTTGCTCTTGGATCACAGGTTTTTCCAAATAAAGCCTCGCCAAGCTCTTGAAACTATTCTTTCCCTTCCTGGTTTTATTTATAACTAGTTTATAATATGAAAAAGAATATTAACTTATCTTCTTACTATGCTATTTTCCCAGAAGCACAAGAGGTAATGCAAAATATGGTTATCTACTATCACACAGGAACTTTCTATATGCACTCTGATATAATATTTATAATAAATGTCCTCATTATTTGAAGAAGCTAGTACGTACTAATAGCTTAAAGCGCCATTACTTACTGTCGTATTACTTTATAAAGTAAATAAATATGTCATATAACTTATGAAGTAAATAAATATTAATGTAGGTATTGCCACTCTACTAAGCTTGGGGCTGATAAAGCTGGCTTTATTGCATGGATTGAATAAATTAAAGACTTCATTAATGTTTGTATAACCTAAGGTACGTAGGTATGTATATTAAATGTAGGACTACACATGCATTCGCCCACACAAATAGTAAATGGAACCTCGGAAGAACTCAGATTATTAGATGGCAGTTATTTTAGACATGGAGTTTGAATCTAGACTAGATTAAAAACCTATATAATTATACATGGTTGGATATGTGTATAATGTAACTAGGTATTAAAAAAAAACATTTGCATCTAAACATGAGGTTACATCTTAAGATACAAGAGCGTTAATTTGAAATAAGAAAATAACGCGATTGTCTGGTAATCCAGGTAGCGTGGGGATCCGTTGGTTCGAATCCCACCCAGTGCACGAATTTTTCCTCATTAATTTGAGTTTGTGACCATACAATAAAGACTCTGAGGGTTAGGTGGTAGAGCATTAACCTCACCTGGTGGTTACCTTCCACTTGAGAGTATTATTATTATTAATATTAAAACATTTTACACCACAGTCTCCATAAGGCATAAAGTGTACTAGAATTTAATATTTCATTCTCTAGATCTCCGGGAATAAAACTTTTTAGTACAACCCTTGTAAACCAGCATCATATCTACGAGATATCTAGTACAACTTCTCACTTTTCTGTTTATACTGATATCTCATATATTCGAGAGAACTGCCGCACAAGAGAAAGCCTAGTGACATGTACCTCGTATGTTATGTTACATAGACAGCATGTGTTGTACATGGGAAGTACCTACTCGTATCACTCGTATGCTCTTACAAACGTTAGAAACGTGACAAAACATGTCCAGATTGATTCCTTTATGAAAATAGGGTAGCCAAAGATTACTAAACAGCCTCCTGTTAGAAAACAGGGTAACACAATATACAAAAGTCATTTTCAGAACGAGTCCTATAGGAGAACAGGGATCACCAAAGACTTTCAGGTGGACTTCCATTGGAAAACAGGGTACGACATGAAGTTATTTCTTCAGACCAGCTTTCAATGCACTCTAAGATCAACATCTACCTCTTCTCCCTCCAATGTCCAATTCTATTTATCAACTTTCCTTGCCCCCCACCATCCAGAACTCTCTCTTCCTATTTACTTTCTCTCTCTCCCCCCCCCCTCAATTTCACGCACCTTATCCTCTTCCTACTTCTTCTCCCCCCAATGTCCAATTCTACAATGTCCAATTCCCCTTCTGATGCCCCAATATCCAAGACTAACTTTCTCTTCCTATTTCTCTTTCTCTTCCTAATCCCCCTCCCCTCCACCCTTCCCCGTTTCTCCCATTGTAGTTCTATTAATTTACACGAAAACTTTCTGTGTACATCCTTTCAGGTTCAAACTCCCCCCACCATTATAGTTTTAATTTACACCCAAAAAATCCCTTATCTATGTCTGTTTTTGTTATGGCTCCTCCGCAGTCAGGTTGTTTCTAGATTTTTTTCTTGTCCCTCCGAAATAATCTAAGAGAGAGAGAGAGGGAGAATAAAGGAGAGATAGATTATGAAAGAAAGGCCAAGGTGATAGAATAAGAGAATGAAAGAACAACAAGAAATAGAGAAGAGAGAGAGTGAGAGAGAGAGAGAGAGAGAGAGGGGAGGCAGAGAAGAAAGGAGGGATAGATTAGGAAAGAAAGGCCACGATGATAGAATAAGAGAGAAATAAAACGAGAGTTGGAGAAAGAACAACAAGAAATAGAGAAAAGAGAGAGAGAGTGAGAGAAGAGAGAGGGAGAGATGAAACGAGGGATAGATTAGAAAAGAAAGGTTAAAGTGATAGAATAAGAGAGAGATAAAGCGAGATTTGGAGAAAGAACACAAGAAATAGAGAAAAGAGAGAGAGAGGGACAGAAGAAAGGAGGGATAGATCAGGAAAGAAAGGCTAAGGATAGAATAAGAGAGAGATAAAGCGAGAGTTGGAGAGAGAACAACAAGAAATAGAGAAAAAAGAGAGAGAGAGAGAGGGTGGGAGGAGGGGGTGAGAGAGTGAGAGAGAGAGATGTGGGGTAAAACAGTCCGAAGTAAACAAAGATGAGAGGGGGGTAGACAGGGTCATTGGATCTATTTTACGTAAGAAATAAGGTAATAAGGGATGTACAAAATAGGGTAGGGGAAAAGAGAGGGGAAGCCTTTTAGCTAATTAATAGCGCTGTACACTGAATTCACAATTACAGGAGTGAGTGAGTGTGACTGCACTCTACTAGGGGTGAGTGAGTGAGGGAGTTAATGAAAGGGGAATTGAGTGTCTGCAGTAGCTATACATATCCTTCTTCTTCACACTCACTCTCAATCTCTTTCTTTCACTTTCTCTCTCAAAAGAAAGGGACTTGATATTAATTAAAGATGCGAAAGCTGTTGCTATGAAAATGGATAAAATGATCAAGAGAGAGTAGGAAATGCGACCTCGTATATGTACAACGTTTTACTCCTTCTCCTCCTCCTCTATTTCTCCTCATCATTCTCCTTCTTCTCTTCTTATTATCCTCCTCCTCCTCCTCATCCTTTTCGTCCTAACCCTCTCTTCATCCTGACCCTCTTTCTCCTCCTCCCTCTCTCTTCATCCTCATCCTGACCCTCTTTCTTCCTCCTCCTTCTCTCTTCATCCTCATCCTGACCCTCCCTCTCCTCTTCCCGAATTCGAAAAAGAAAGGAGGTTTAATAATAAAAAATATGAAACATCTACCTTTCTCTCTCTCTCTCTCCCTCATACAGAACGTGTCCATGTCATTTTAGATTTCACAGAGGAACATGATTACATGTCTCGCGCTGGAAACAAGTACATTCTTAGAATAACATTAATAATATTGCCACGTTAGACGTGGTAATGTCATATGCATGTTGAATATTACATAGAGGCTATGTTGTCATAAACATGTTGGAGGTTAGACTAACATATGGATAGGCAATGTTTTTTATATGTGAGGTGTAACATATGTCACCTTGCTGTCTAGTGTGTTAATAACATATTTCGTATATCATTTCTTATGTTCCTCACACCCTCCCGCCTTTGTACAATACAGGATGGAAGGATAGAAAAATGGGTGACGTGATCATAAAATCTATAATTGTATTCTTATACAAGCCAAACCCAAACTACAGGCAAGGCCTAGTCTTACCTAACCTAATAAAGTTAACTCTAGGATAAACATACTAATAGGTTCCTGAAAACCGTTTGGTCTGCAAAATGTAGAAAATCAATGGATCGATTTAAAGAGAAGAGCTGACTGATGTAAAGTAAGAGAGGAACGTTAAACATATAGCTGACTTTTAAAGAATATTCAGTAGCCAGTCCAAGTACATGAAAGATTGGGCAGGTTTTGCTTTTCATTTTCATTATTATTATTTTTAATAGTGTTTTTCATTATTATTTTTAAGAAGACTTATGACTTTTTAATGTAAGAATAGATTCTTACAGCAACAAATCAGTATATAAAGCCAAATCGAATTCAATTCTAACAATGCACAAGTTCAACATGAAAGCAAAATTGAAATAACAAAAATCATGCATACACAAAAGTGAATAGCTACATATATGAACATGTAAAAGTAGCTGAACTTTTCATGGGACATTCAGTGCAGACAATCAGAATTTCAACAATTTAAGTAAAAAGCAAGAGGATGTAGATACTAATGTGACAAAGAAGAATACACAAAATCAAAAGGAAATATTTCAAAAGAAAACACAACCAGAACACATACACAAAACAAAAACATATAAAAACCACAACAGACGGCAAAGATATTTATTACGTATATCTTTATGAAAAGCTTCAGGCAAAATTCAATCCAAAATAAAATTGTTCTTTTCATTCTTTTCAACACCCAGTAATCACATAACATTTTGATTTTATGCTTTGTACATAAATAAAATAGTATACATACTATGTACCGCTCTTTAAAATAAAAAGATGTTTATATTGTTGTTGTTGCTATTATTTTTGTTGTTGTTGTGCTAGATGTTGTTGTTGCTGTTGGTGTTTTTGTTGTTGCTATTGTTGATGTCAGCAAAAACATTCACGTCATGAAGGTGTAACTGTAAATGGCATAGAGCATAGACATTTCAAATCAAGTTCCTCCTGCTTAGTGATTTACAATTAAATTTACCACCTCCGTGTGGGTGTTACCAGAGGATAGGCAACTTCTCGCTCTCCTAGAATCCCTATTGCCTCTCTAGATCCTACCCATGGTTCCGTTCCGTGATTTATGCTCCGAGTCTCTGATGGTTAGGCATTCTGCTGTTTCATCATTGTGTTGGAGGCAAAAATCGTTTTTTTTGCAAACGTGCGGATATTTTTTTTTTGTCACGCAGAAAAAATTTCTTCAGTCATGCAAAGTAAAAATATTTCAAGCTGTAAAGTTTGTTTAAAAATGAAAATAACAAAGTTCGAATGTCGTGTTTTTTTATGGCCTTTGTCAACAACTATTGGCCTTTCTGAAAGTATACACGCAGTACTATTTTCAGACTAGATTGTATGGGGGCTTTGGGTGTCATAGGTACTACTATACCTACTATCGTTAACGATGACTCTAATTAAGAAGCCTAAGTACTAAAGAACATGAGCTTTCTATTCGTAGGTATTTTCAGACTATTTCATGTTTGTACAAGTAGAATAATGTATAACTACGTATTTTGTAAAGTTCCCACAAAAACCACCGCGTGAAATTCCTTTTCGACTATTATTGTCAAATTCAGCCTTAAACTTTAGAACGAACTTGTCATCAAAGTTTTCAATATTCGGGTCTATTGAATAGCAAAGAGACTTATTTATTCACGTATTCTACGTAGAAATTGAATATTTAAATTGAACAAAAATTTAAATATTAAATTTAAATTTGTAGATAAGAACTACATAACTATAGATTTATGTAACCACGCATAGATTTTCAGTGTAAATGTAAAGATATTCCTAATCAAATTCATTACCTATTTTATTTATCCTGAAGAAATTAATAATGTGGAGATTGCCCACATTCTGAGGAAAAGGGAATGAAAAACCAATAATAAAGTATGTAGCGTCAAATTTCACAGTTTCTACGTAAATTATACATTGAAACATTCCCTGTGTTAAATCTTAGTCATCGGTGCACAATTCCTGCACAGTATCACCCCCTTCCCTAGACACAAACCCTTTCAACAATTAAACATTCTAATCTCGACCCAATCTACCTCAGCTTGTGGTAAACTGGAAAACAAATGAAAAATTAATTCGGCATCCATCCCTTGCACACCGGATTAGAGCGATAGCACAGAATGGAAAAAGATAAAACCCCAGATCCCTTTGCGTTGAAATTAAAAATCTGTGAAAATTACCAGCTGACTTTAAATCGAAATGGTAAACTAGATGATTTTTTAGTCGCGCAAGAAGCAGAAAGTCTATTTCCTTATGTTCATTTTTGTAGTTGTTGCTGTTGTAGCCAGCTTGGCTACAGCTAGAAAGGGGAATGATGGTCTCCAGCCAATTTTGATTCAAAGTTGGCTCGTCCTGAAGCACATATTGCTATGTGCGATCAAACATCGTGAGGACTTGGACTTTTTCTTTTTTAGCGATTAAACCCTTAGGAAACTACAAGCTTTCCTAGGGTTTTCTGTTTGTGTTCCTCTAGCGGAGTCTAGCGAGACACTGACCTTTTTAACGTCCCCCAGCCAGACATTTCTGTAGTCATTTGAGATGATTTGTTTTTCATATAATTTTCAGAGTTTTTTAATTTTACTTTAGCTTATTATTTAAGACATACTTATGTTGTTGTGTATAACTACCTGTTAGGGATCGACTAAGTTATATGTTGTACCTTTTCCTTATTCTATTCCTTTAAATTCAAACGCCCGCGCAATACGAACGCGCCATCGAAAAGCCCTCGTGAAAGTTACGTATCATATGATCATGACATAATCAGCTGAGTTCCCGTGATACCAAACCAAAGAAAACCAAGAGCTCAGCAGTGATAAATCTAATCTCTTATCGGTACGTTGTACTTACCTTCTCTATCTAACGTGTTGAAGTGAATCTGTAACTTTCATCTTTATCCAAAAACCAGAAAACCGTCGCGCTTTTCAATTGAATTTCCCTCACCCACTCGCTCTACCAACATATAACTGGTCGCGTCGAGACCGGATAAGCCTTTGAATTAAGTAGCCTTTTGGGGATTTTCATTTCATTCAATTTTAGCTGTTCAATTTTAGCTCTAGCCGCGTCGCGTCGGTAGTGTTTCTTTATCTTGTGTTTGTATCTTAAAACCTTTGTGCATTGTTCTTACTTCTGGAGATCAGGTAGGATCTATCCATTTCTTTCTTTTTTGTGTATTTTGCATAAAAAATCATCTATAAAAAGCTGACATTTAGTACCTACGAAGTGTCAAATTCTACCTATTACTTTGTCCTAAGGTAGCCATTTTCCAAGCCAATGGTCTAGTTGTCGATTGCTTTTACAGCCTCCATTATCGGCCGTTCCTTACCTCCCTCACCAAATTTCAAATCAAAACAAATTAGCCATTTATTTTGTAAATATTTACGTCAATTATTTTTTTGTTTTTGAAAAACATTAGAATGGATTTGTGGATCTCTCAATGAAATATAATTAATTTTATTGTAGTCTTCAGAAAATAGGTACCAAGTGAATTTGAATACTGAATATATTACTATTGAACTAGTGTAGGTGTATATTGTATCGTAGGCATTGTAGGTATATTACCTGTTATCAGCTTAGAACTTTATCTCAAACCTTACGATAGGTAACCCTACGATATTCGAGTAGATAGGTAGGTACCTACTCGTTTATTTATGATTGAGGTCTCATTATTAATCTATTATTGATTTATTTTATTATTTATTTATTTATTATTGATTTATTTTTATTATTAATTTATTTTTATTATTGATTGATTATTTATTTATTATTGATTTTTTTAATATTTGAGCCTCATCAGGCTGTTAATATTTTAAACTGTCGTGTTAAGAATATTGATTTTTTTTATCCTTAATCCTAGGGTACCTAGGGATTTCAAGCATATTACTCTTATAATCTTACTGTTTCATATCTAACCTTGGAATTTTGAGAACCTTTTTTTCTCGAATTCGTTTATCAAATAGTGTTACCTAACAATACAGATTTTTTTTTCACTTTTTATCACTCACCTTTTTTTTTAATTATCATCAAAACTTGTAGGTTTTCTAAACTTAGTTTTATCTATCTATCTCTTTGAAGGTATGTGAGCCCTTTGAAGAGAATCTATCTACCTATCATCCATCGTGATTTATCGTGTGTATCTTATCTACTGTTTTCCTTAACGTAGCAAATCTCAACTGTGCTTATCTATTTATCTAAAACTAGTGATTTCTGGGACTAGTGAGTCTTAGTAAATTTGCACCTTTAACCTTACCTATTTATCTAAAATCAGTGATTTTTTTCTGGGACTAGTGAGTCTTAGTAAATTTGCACCTATAACCTACCTTATCTATTTATCTAAAATCAGTGATTTTTTTTCTGGGACTAGTGAGTCTTAGTAAATTTGCACCTATTACCTACCTTATCTATTTATCTAAAATCAGTGATTTTTTTTTCTGGGACTAGTGAGTCTTAGTGAATTTGTACCTATTACCTAATACCCTTTTGGGTTTTTTCCGTTTAAAAACTTTTTTTAATTAAAAAATCAAGTTTAATAAATTTATCTTATTAATTTTTTTAAATATTATATTGTGTAACCTGATATCTTTTGAGTGATTTATCTTAACTTTTCGATACTTCTGGTGGTGTCTTAGTGAACTTTAAATTTTTAATTTTTTATTTTATTTTTATTTTTACTGTCGATCTGCCTTGTAATCATGGCACCAACCATTGCTGAACAACTGGATAAATATACCAAGGCTCGTGAGAGATACTTCACACGAGTCCAAGAATGTTATGATCTTGTTGACAAAGCAGATAAGGAAGGTCTCTTCCGTGCAAGATGTACACGCCTTGATGTAACTTATGAAAATTATGAAAAAACAACGGAAGCTATAGAAAGCCTTAACGTTCATGTAGAGCCACCTGCCAAAGTAGTGGATACGGTCCAACCCATGAAAACTTTTGAAGAAATGTTTTTCAGAGTCAAGGCTTACCTTGCATTATTGGATCAGAAGGCTGCTGCAGCGAATGCGGCTGCAGTCAACAACGAAGATAATAATGATAACAACGCAATCAGAAGTACGATCAAAGTGAATTTACCTACTATATCAATACCTGTGTTTAGTGGGGATATCGTTGGTTTCCCTTCCTGGAAATCTCTTTATGACGAAATTGTGCATACCTGTGAGCAACTTGGTGACATTCAGAAGTTCACTTATCTGAAACAATATCTACAGGGTCCGGCTCTAGCCACTATTGAAAATGTGTCTTTCTGTGCTCAGAACTATCCTTTGGCTTACCGTACTCTGAACGAAAAGTACAGCAAGAAGAGGATCATTGCTGCTAGTCATATGAACAAGATATTGCAGTTCCAACCTCTCACCAAGGATACCTTGTCAACTCTGTCAGCATACCTCGAAGACTTTTGCGCTACAGTTGAGTCCCTGCGTAGTCTAAATCTCCCTGATTTCCGGGAATTCGTGCTGGTTCACCATTGTCTGCGGGCGTTGGACCCGAAAACCAGAATGGAATTCGAAACTAAGAACACAAATACAGCATTTCCCACTTATGATGATGTTGTGAAGTTTGTTAAAGACAAACGATCCGCATTAGAAGTTTACTCAGTGGAGTCAGCTTCAACGTCCAACACATATTCTAATCTTAATAATAATGTGAATAAATCTAGACCTTCATCTAACCACAAGATGTTGGTTACCACCAATGCAGAGTCCCACGTGACTCAGTATATCAAACCTGATTCTAGTAGACCTTACGACTCTGCTAGGAAATGTTCAGGCTGTGGCAAAGTAGGTCACATGCTATCCAAGTGTGAGCAGTTCCTGAAGATGGATCCCTCTCAAAGATTTGCTGTTGTAAGGGAGGCCAAATTATGTTTTGGATGTTTTGCGTCTAATCACTCTTCAGGAGACTGTAAGTCACAGTACAAGTGTCGTTTTTGTGGAAGCGCCGCTCATAATTCGTTGCTTCATAAACAGCCATTCAATAATCAACCATTTCAATCACCATCAACAAGTAGAAACTCAGCAAGTAGAAACAATCCAATCAGCGGCATGATGCAGTCGCGTCTTCAAGCTAGTTCAAGCATTCTTCTTGGTACCGCTACTA
This sequence comes from Bactericera cockerelli, assembly GCA_024516035.1. Taxonomy (NCBI): domain Eukaryota; kingdom Metazoa; phylum Arthropoda; class Insecta; order Hemiptera; family Triozidae; genus Bactericera; species Bactericera cockerelli. The sequence continues at coordinate 84,527 of JAMCCL010000058.1, forward strand.
TTAGAGTGCAAGACTCGATGGGAAACTGGATTCTTGCTCGATGTGTGATTGATCCTGGCTCACAAATATCTGCTGTGACCGAGAATTTGGCCCAAACTCTAAAGCTTCCACGAGGACGGTCAACCATTCAAATATCTGGTATTGGATCTGATCATCCAATTCAATCAAGAGGAGAAGTTGCCTGTCAAGTTTCTCCTTATTCTGTATCAAGCAATGAAACCTTATGTATTAATGCAGCTGTGTTACCGAAGATTGCTTCGGAAATACCTTCTACCATATCTTCTTCTGTGATGCAACGTTTCGCGCATCTTCAACTAGCTGATGCATCCTATCAAGATCACAACCTCTCATCTGCTATTGACATGTTGATTGGCGCTGAATACTACGCTTACCTTATCGCGTGTGATGGACTTCATCAAAAACCTGTTTTAGGACATCCTTCTGCCATTCCTAGCAAGTTTGGTTGGCTGCTGATGGGTTCTGTGAAGGAAAGCAACGCCACATCTGCTGCTTCTCTTCCATTGAAATTTTCGTCTCTCTTCATTTCCAGCATTGACGATCCCATCGCTTCCCAACTCCAGCGATTCTGGGAGATGGAAAATGTGTCTGAATCTGTTCAGGAGAATCCTGAAGATCGTGAATGTGAGGAACATTTTGTTCAAACTCACTATCGTGACGAATCCGGTTCTTACGTGGTAAGATTGCCATTTCGTAAAAACCAATCACCCGATTTGGGTACCAATAGATCTCTCGCCTTGAATCGTCTTCTCAATGTAAAGAAAAGACTTGAAAAAGACCCGAAATCCAAACAGTTGTACTTGGAAAATCTAAACGATTATATCGAAAATGGGCATATGATTCCGGCTCCAAAACCTTCTGATTATTTGCTCGTTCATCATGGGGTGTACAAGGAATCTTCTAGTACCACTAAACTTCGTGTCGTGTTTAATCCCAATGTTAAAGGTTCCAATGCAATCAGTTTGGCTCAATCACTCTTAGTTGGACCCAAACTTCAAAATGATATTGGAGATCTCCTGATTAACTTCCGCCTCAATGCAGTGGCACTGACGTGCGATATTCAGGCCATGTATCGGTCAATTTGGGTCCACAAAGCTGACCGACAGTATCAGCATATCTTATGGTATGATGGAGAAAATCCAGAGGCGCAAGAATTCGAGATCACACGAGTTCTCTTTGGACTTCCATCTAGCCCATATCAGGCTCAAAGAGTCCTGAAACAACTTGTCGAAGACGAGGGCGAGAAATATCCATGTGCTGCCCCTGTGGTGCTTGACGACATTTATGTCGATGATGTCGTCACTGGGGGACGGACCATCTCTGACGTAATTAAAATCAGAGATCAACTGATCAACTTACTTCGTTGTGGAGGATTTCATGTACGGAAATTTGCATCTTCTCATCAAGCCGTAGTACACGACCTGCCACAAGAAGTGTGTGAATTACCACATAATCTTGGATCAAATGAATCCATTAAACTACTTGGAATGAAATGGAATCCCGCGAGTGACGTGTTTTTCTATACAATAACGCCACCGGACTCGGGTGAAGTGACCAAACGGAAGATTTTAAGCAGTGTTGCATCGATCTATGACCTGAATGGTTATCTCAGTCCGGTCACAATTTGGATGAAAATATTTCTCCAAAAACTGTGGTTAGACAAAGACGTATCGTGGGACTCTCCGCTTTCGCCTGAGCTGAAGAATCAATGGATTAATTTTGCTCTTGAACTTCCATTGCTGAGTCAAGTGCAAATTCCAAGGTTCATCTTACCTTCTGAATCAGCAGATCTTGTGGGGTTTGCTGATGCATCTAGTGCAGCCTACGGAGCTGTTGTTTATCTTCGTGTCGGTGATAAAACTAACGTGCAGACGCATCTTCTGCGTGCAAAAACTAAGGTTGCGCCACTGAAGGTGCAGACCATTAACCGCCTCGAATTGTCTGCCGCAGTGTTGCTGGCAAAAGTCATCAAATCTTTAAATTTTCTTTCAAAAAAGGTACAAATCAACAATATTTACCTGTTTTCTGACAGCGTTACCGTTTTGTCTTGGCTCAGAACTCCGCCTCACCAGCTGAAAACTTATGTGGCGAATCGTGTTTCGCAAATCTTAGAAATTTTAGAATCGAATTCAGCGCAGTGGTTGCATGTTACTACTGAACGCAACAGCGCAGATCCAGCTAGTCGCGGATTGAAACCATCCCAGCTAGTGAATAACGGGTTATGGTTTCGTGGACCAGCGTTTCTTAGAACAGATCCTGAGTCCTGGCCAATTAACCCTGTGACGCTGCAGTCAAAGGACCTTCCAGAAAGGAAATCTACTGTCCTTGTGACAAAAGTTGAAGATATTAGTCAACTTCATGTATTGATCGACAAATTTTCATCTTTGGGAAAGTTAAAGCGTGTTATGGCGTATGTACTGCGTTTCATATACAATCTCAGAAACCCGTCAAATCACCTAACCGGAACTCTTTCCATCAATGAACTCAAAGAATCTATGACAGCTTGTGTAAAATATCTCAATTGGTTCATTTCCAAGACGAGATCAAATCTGTGAAAACTGGACAAAAGTGTCCGGCTGACCTGAAGAATCTGTCTCCAATCATTACCTCAACCGGGATCCTTGCTGTGGGGGGAGATTGGCTCACGCTCCTATACCCGAATCCGCCAAACATCCAGCACTCATCTCAAAGCATTGTCATCTGGCAACATTGTTGATCAATGATCTCCACTGTGTGACATTGCATGGGGGACCAAAGCTTATCCAATCACTCCTTCAACAACAGTTTTGGATCATTGGAGCAAAAAACCTCATTCGATCTATCATATCTAAATGTATACGCTGCATTCGAATGAAACCGACATTTCAACAACCAATCATGGGTGACTTACCTGTTTCGCGTTACACGCAGGGACGACCGTTCCTAAATGTGAGCGTGGACTATGCGGGTCCGTTCTTGTATAAAACGGGACCACGGAGAAATTCTCCTGTATCCAAGTGTTATTTTGCAGTGTTTGTCTGCATGTCGACGAAATGTGTTCACCTTGAACTAGTGAGCGATTTAACAACAGCTGCTTTCTTGGCTTGCCTTGACCGATTTGTTGGACGCCGTGGGCTTCCTACCTGTATCTATAGCGACAACGGGACTAATTTCCACGGCGCTGCTTCTCAACTAGCTGAGGTGCAATCGTTTCTCCGGCAAGCCAATAAAGATATTGAACTCTTCCTGCAACAAAAGGAAGTCAAGTGGAGCTTTCTGCCGCCATACTCACCTAATTTTGGAGGCTTGCATGAAGCAGCAGTCCGCTCAACTAAGAAACATCTGTCTCAAATTCTGAATGGACAAGCCTGGAATTTTGAAGAACTCTCCACGTTCCTTGTTCGAATTGAAGCCATTCTTAATTCGAGGCCTATCTGTGCCATCAACACAAGCCCCAATGATGGAGTGGACTACCTATCACCCGGACATTTCCTCGTTGGAGCTCCCCTGATGTCTAAACCTGAGCACGATATGACTGAAAAGCCCATCTCCCATCTGAAACGCTGGCAGCTCCTAACACACATTGTTCAATGTTTCTGGAAAAAGTGGTCCAGAGATTATTTGAATACTCTGATTCATCGTCCGAAATGGACTCAGTCTTGTGAAAACGTAAAAGTAGGCGATGTAGCTCTGATTCAAGGAGCGAACTTACCGTCTCAGATGTGGCCGCTTGGGATCGTGACCAATGTAAACCCCGGACCTGATGGTGTCGTCAGAGTTATCACACTGAAAACTTCAAAAGGCGAAATCACTCGTCCAGTATCCAAAGTGGCAATTTTACCATTTTCATCATAATTAAGTAATATTATGGTGAATATTATCTTGTGTATATAAAACATTTGTTTTTTTTTTATTATGGTGTAGGATTCTTTTTTATTTTTACCATTTATCTATTTTATTTTTTATCTTACCAATTTGTTAGGCTGAGAGATCTAGCAAATCAATTCTTTTGTGTTTATTTCATTATGATATTTGTTTGAGAACATACTTAGCTTTTACTGTGGATTATTTATGTTCCATAAACTTTGAATTTACCTCTTATCAATAACTAGGTACTGAATACAATAAGGATATAATTATTTCTTCCCATCAAGTTTCTTCCTCGTTACTTATCTGATTTATCTTGGACAAGGAAGAAAATGCACTTAGAGAAAATCATTCTAATTTTGTGGGGGGGAATGTTAGGGATCGACTAAGTTATATGTTGTACCTTTTCCTTATTCTATTCCTTTAAATTCAAACGCCCGCGCAATACGAACGCGCCATCGAAAAGCCCTCGTGAAAGTTACGTATCATATGATCATGACATAATCAGCTGAGTTCCCGTGATACCAAACCAAAGAAAACCAAGAGCTCAGCAGTGATAAATCTAATCTCTTATCGGTACGTTGTACTTACCTTCTCTATCTAACGTGTTGAAGTGAATCTGTAACTTTCATCTTTATCCAAAACCAGAAAACCGTCGCGCTTTTCAATTGAATTTCCCTCACCCACTCGCTCTACCAACACTACCTATAAGATAGAGTCTAAAGGGATGGTATCCTTTACTGTTTATCATTATTTACTGATGGTATCATTTAAGTTAATGCTAATATCAATACAATTATTGACTCCCACAGGGACTATACATTAAAAAAAAAAGATCACTGAGGGGCAAACAAAGAGAGAGTGAGTTGAGGCATTAAAAAACTAGATCACATGTTGTCCTGAAAACCAAAAGGCTGTTAAAAAGCACTCGTGATTCAATACACCTGGCATTTGAGTTGGAGGGGGGCTTACCCTCTGTTTTATCATACAGATTTTTAGTTCGAGATGAAACTTTGAATCTATTTCAGAGATATTATTAACAGATGCATCACATTCTCACTGTTGTTTTTAAACAGTATTATATTATTATTTTTTGAAGGGTCACTACGGGTCAGTCCATTCAGAGCTTAATCATTAGTTTTCATCAGCGCCATTTTTTTTTTTTTTTTTTTTCTGCAATTATTTCACAGTCTTGATATACTTTGTAGCCATGAAACAGCAGCTTTACTGTAGACGTAGACGCTTGTGGTCAGATGTAGCTTGCCCATGAAGAGGTTATTTTACTAACAGCTGTCTTGGGCCCACTTCACAAGGCAGGCATTTTCGTAAAACTTTTGGAACATGCCTTACGTTGAATTTGAAATATTTTTTCATCTTATTTTGGAACAACCTGTCTTTTGAGCATAGAATTCCTAAAAAGATCCAGAGAATTCCGAAGGTAAGATAACTGCACAGTTATTTGACCTTACTAAATCTAAATGGTAAGAGACAGCAGAGGAATTGTATTCTAATGAAAAAGAAAAGAAAAAAAGGAGGAAAAGGAATAAATATGATATACAGGGTTGTTCTTATTTAAAAACAATAAAATTTCACCATCATTTTAAAGGAGGTCAATAAAATACTCCAGAATTATCTATAGGAAAATGCAGGAAATGCACTTAACCAATATTTCTGACGAACATCACAAAGCTTCATTTTTTTTTACTAATGGATTGGGCGAACATTGGTATAATAACTTTTACAATGATATACTCGTATAGCAATGAAGAAGAAGAAACGAAATATATTGAGACACCTTGTATATATAAAAAAAAAGTCAGAGAAGGAGGCAGGAATACAAAAGGTAAAACAAAAGAAAGAGGAAAACCAAGATTGAAGAATGCAAAAAGATGGAATTTATTATTTTCATATATTTTTGCCTGAGATAGAATGTGACTCTGGATATAATGTGCTAATATATTCAGAGCAATCAGACAAGAAAATTTTTTTTCTTGTCTGATTGAAAAAATTAGAAAATTTTTTTTATATACAAGAAAAATTAGACATCAAAAAAAAAATAATTTTTTTTATCTTTTGAAAAAAGATAAAAAAAATTCATTCTACAAACAATAAGGGTATACAAACTTATTCTACAAACAATAAGGGTATACCCACCTTCAGCACAAGATTTTTTTATCTTTTGAAGGTGGGTATACCCTTATTGTTTGTAGAAGACGTTTGTAATGTATAAAATAAATAAATGGAAACTTAAAAAAAAAAAAAATTCAGAGATAATTTCAAGATAAAATGTCAAAAATGCCTGGGAAATGTCAAAGAATCTCCATTCGCAGATATAATTCGAGAGATAAATTTTGTTTTTCTAATTCACTCTCTTCCTGTTTTCCTAATTTCCATATCCTTGATGGTTTTCTGTTGGCTGTATAGGTAGAGACAGTGTTGCCAAGATAGTTGATAAGGATAGGCCGCTTATTTGATGTCTGCTCAGCCAAAAATTTCTGAAGATTATTCGAACCTTCATCAAAAAATCTAAAATAATATGTCGCATGAGATTGTCCACGTTGGGTTATCACGGTTAGTAATGCAAATTGATTTATGAAGAAGAACAAAATGGCATTTTAAAAATAAGAACACACTGTCAAATTTTCTACACACAAAATTTCAACACAAAAAACTACACACAAAACTTATACATATTATCCGAACGAAACCTGCGATTAGAGTTGGTTGAATGGCAGGGGTGGCCTTGGGCAAAAATCATAATCTAGTCTATTTGCTACTGATGTACCCATTTAAACATGAATAAAGAATTTACAATAGAAAGTTCAAGTTTCACAAACTTTCAACTTTGAAATGCTGCTAGTTCTAATTAAAGCGCTCACTGAGAGTTGTAATTAGCAAGGAAAATACTTCATTTCCAAGTAGTACGTTTAAGTACATGCAGATATTGCAGATATTACTTAAAAGAAAATCTTTTTTTCAACACGTCTTATACACTCTTACACAACAGTTTCCTCGATTTCTGAATAGTAAAGAAAAAGAAGTTAACGCAGCGTGTAACTCTGACACTTAATTTCCCCCTGCTTTCTTTCTGTTGTTTATTGTTCAAGTCCTTGAAAAACGTGTGAGAGGGACAAGGAGTATAGGCAGGACAGGTAAGGAACGTCCTGGCGTTTAATTAAAAAAGTGAGGCTCGAATTTAAATTGTTGCCTGAAGAAAAAAAAAAAAAAAAGTGAAAAAAACTCCGTCCAGAAAAAGCGAGTGGCACATGTTTTCCTCGTATAAATACTTTTGTTAAGTTATTAGGGTTTTTGATTTTTTTGTGTGAGAATTAAATATCATTACAGGTAAGCTGGGGCTGATTTTTAGATATTTAAAATTATCCCTCACACAGAAAACGTAAATATTTGGAAAAAATATTAATATTTGTTAAAATGTTTTGAAATTTCGAAATTGGATCATGTTTCCCCTTCAGTCGGAAGCAAAAAAGAAAGGAACAGTCAAGAAATTGAAATAAATAACAAAGAAAAATCCTAACAAATTTCAAATTTGCCATCTTCCCCTTCAACCCAAGGTTTTTCCAGAGAATTTTTTTCTTCTCTGTCAGGTATGGTTCTTTTCTTTCTTGTTAAAAAAATTCAAATAATTGAATAAGGTTAAACATTGATAAGCTCAAATTTGCTCAGGCTTGCTTTACTTGAGAAAATTACCTAATACCTACATAGGTACATATTAGATTTGAAAATTTATTTTCTTATTTAACAATTTATTCTTTTCCTTTGATGTGATATTATTAGTGAACTAAGATACCTAAAACATTTAATTAAACAGCAGTTTAAGAGTTTCGAAAGCTTTAGTTTTCAATGTTTTTTCAATATTCAGGAAACTCGGAAGTATTTGACATAGGTAGTAAAATTAGGCCTTGTAAAACATTAAAATTAGGCCTTGTAAAACATTTCTTAAGAAAATATTTGTTCTGATTTATAAAAAATAAAAAAATTCACCCTCTAGTCTGTTTACTTTTAGTGTTGAACTGTTGAAAAAAAAACACGCTAAGCTTTTTAAATTCAAGCAAAAGCAAAAGATGTAAAACATTAATGTCAGATAAGTCTTAACATTAACACAAGAAATGTTTTAAATTTTATCAAGAAATGATAACAAAATATTCATGAATTGTTCCGCCTACTGCTTGTTGTTCTTCTTTGAACACCCTTTTTTTTACCACAAGACGCAAAGTACGTGCTGAGATAATCTAAATAAAAAACTTCCAATCTAAAATGTAAAGTATGATGGTTTTTTTTTTAATTTTGGTTTTGGTTGAACTACTATTTTATTTTTTTATATATCAAAATATATATAAATTAATAAAAAATACATGTATTTTTGTAGCACAATCATTCAATATCACTAGGTATCGCAGTCGCATGAGGCTATTACTCACTTTAATACTCATTTTTCCTCTCGAGGTATGGCTTATCTCAATTAAAAAAGCCTTAGCACATTCCTCAGCAGCCTACAAGATGTCTCTCCTGTTGCGTCCTCTAATCCTCCCATCCTCCTATGCATCTTGTCGTTAAGGGTCATTAATTCCACGGGGCTCCCGCGAGCCTTGCAGTGACCTAACATACACAGAGACTACTCCTAAACCAACTCAGCAAGCTGAGGAAGAAAACCCGGTAGCCGGGATCGAACTCGGTTCAACGCATGACTGGGTTTTGCTCGTAAAAGCTGACGGACTTTAAGTCAGGGCTTTGACTAAAAGGAGTAATAAGGGTTCTCCAAGGCACTGGTATTCCTTTTCGTTCCTTGCAAAATATAGGGCATTTATGCAACAACAAAAACAAAAAAAAAAAAAAACGCTCATCAGCAACATTATCTTTGGCCTATATTTGTAAATAATAGTCGTACAATTCAGTAAAAAACTTTTATAATATTGAGAAGAAAACAAACTTCAAAATATGCACATAAAACGCTGTCTGTTATTTGTGCTTTTTTACTTGAAGTGTCCACATCACGTTCCCATCATCTAGCCCCCCCAGTGCTCCTTCACCTCCACCAGACCTGGTCCCTGCCCGAGCTTACACAGACGGTCGTAAAACCTCTCGACCGCGAGATCTCACTTTAATGGGTTTCTGCGAACCCAGAAGAGTTTACCTCTGTCAAACGCTTGATTTAAGTCAAGTTACACAGCATGATTTAGTGCCCGACGCTCAACTTCTTTAAGTACAGAGAGAGCATTCCTGAGTTCCTCTTGATTGGGTTTTCTAGCAGAGGCAGTCGAGTGGTCAAGGCGCTGGTGAAGTATGGTGGACTAACTAGTGCGTGGAGCTGTGATTCGCATCTCATACAATGCATGTAATTTAAAAAAAAATCTTTGAGAATTTGACCACATTATGGTATCCTGAATATTGAAGAGCCTCTGAATAAATCGAGAACATCTTGATATTGTATTAAGAAATTCATCAAACTTTTAAAGAAGAATATATTTCACACTCATTACACCAAGGGGATGTGAAATCAAATGGAAAGCTGTCTGGAAACTAACAAGTATAAAGTACAAGTTGACACAAAGAAAAAGTTGCAATAATTAAAATTAAATAAACAAAAATATTTCAAGCTATCGCATTTTCCTCGAAACAGTTTCATATTATTTTGCTCAGAATTACGAAAAATATGGATGGATGGCTCTTCTTATTTTTCAGGGTTTTTTTCTCTTTTAATTCAGAGAAAATTCAAGAATAATTTCTCTGCAAAAATATAGCACAACAAAAAGGACAACTTCTGTTCTGGTTGTATTGGAAATAACTTTATAATCAAAACAATCATGGCAGAAAAATTCAAGCAAGTCTAGATTCTGATTAATATGAACAGACAATTGAACAGTTCCCAGACACCCTCCTCCTTTCCTTCCTTTTCCTGTAAGTCCTCTTTTCTTATACCAGGATCCTTCTCTTATGCCTATACCCCCTTCTCTTCCTTATTCCTCGTCGGGTACATCGAAAAAAGTTAAGAAAAAAAACTCATCTTAGAGCCAAAGAACAGTGGCTTGGGATGGGTCCTCTGTAAAAAAAAAAATGCCTTTGCTGTTCGAAAAATGATAAAACTTATTTTATTTTGACTTCTTTAAAAACTCTACAACTTACAAACTTCTCTCCCCTAGGTGTACACAACGACTGAAGAATATAACACTTACCTGAAATCAGAGAAAAAGAAATGAAAATTTATTATACATTCTATTATTATTATTATTATATTAATCTTTATTAGGTATAGAAAAAGTACAATATTTACAGTACAATACAATGAAATTTTAAAGAAAAAATATAGGTAGATTGAACATGGAAACAACAACAAAAATGAGAATAAAGCTTATGTCCTACCTAAAGGGCGGGGTTATTGCCTGAGATAATCTCTTCCACCCAACCCTTTTCCTAAAAAATAAACACAGAACAAATAAAATAAGAGACAATACAAGAAATCAATAATGTTAATAATTGTTTTCCAGCTGGCGAGGCCACTGGGCTGAAACATTTGTCCTGGGATGTTGGTAGCAAGAGAACCTAAGTTTCAGTTGTTGTGATAGAACCGAAGTTGCATATCATGAAGGCACACGGAAATAGTTCTTCTTTTTGATGATAATTTATCATACCTAATAAAAAGCTATCAATATTCTTCAAACAAAATAAACATTCATTCAACTGAGATTTCTTCAACCCAAATTAAAAAAGAAAAGAAAACAATCCTTATATAATTGAAAATTTTCTCAAGTATGACTATCTCCGCATGTACAATATGACTCTCTCCTAAATAACTAAAAAAATGACTCTACAATTTACAGAAAATAGCTCTAAGACATGATTTTCTCTCAATATTTTAACTAATTATTATTAAAAACGACAGCAAAAAAAAAGAAGAAAAAAAAAGAATAATAATAAATGTTTGATCACGTAATTAGGGCAAGTCTCATTTTTAATGACAGCCCCATTTAGTCTGTCAGCAGTTTGAACACAAAGACAAAACGCTTCAGAAATCAAACTCACTGGGATCCAATATTGAACTAGGAAAAAACATTCAAGTTAATACAAAGGATTTATATTTTTTTTTTATATACCTAATTAATAAAATGAATTACATAAAAAAAAGAGTACATATAATCAGGAGCGGATCCAGAGAAAGATTTGGGGAGAAGAGCTTTTTCAAACATACACTGCCTGCAATAAACGATGAAGAATTATTGATGTTTTCGAATTTCTTTGTCTGTAAAATTTACTCTTTTAACTTTTTAATAATTGATTATTATGAAAAGAAAGCTTTTTCTGGTACGATTATGACAGGCTAGGCAGCACTTTGCCCTTTTCCAATTTTCCCTTGGAATCACGCCTGCCATAATTAGCATGGGTATGTGCTTGGTTATAAACAATTAAGAATGTAATAGAAGATCAAGTAAATTATAATAAACAAAAGACACTTTAATGATGTGATAATTTTTAATTTCTATTATTTTTGTTAAACTCGGGGAACAAATCTTTGAAGTTTCTGTATTGTGAGAACCACCAGCAGGGGTCTACTGTAGAACCAGTTCTATCTCTGGTCGCTATGGAAATAGAACCGATCTGAAACCATTTTACCCACGAGTAGGTTTAACTTTGTAAGGACCGAAAATAGAAACATGGCTTAAGCGATTGTCGTTCCGACAAAACCAGCAGATCAGTCAATCCCTTCGCATGGGTCAGTACGGCGGTTTACAACGATTTGGACCGAAGATCTAGGAAGATGACCCACTGGAGTGGCAAAAAAGCTAATATATTTATGTAAAATGAAAATACTGAAATGGAAGTACAAATTTAATCTAACATTTCACTGATATTAGATAAATTGCCGGTGTTACACAAGCTTCATATGCTTCAGTTTTACTCAAATTGACGAAGGAGAAACATATTCAACCCCCAGCTTTTTCTTCTCCATTAAACAAAACATCTGGCATTTTACTCTTGCCCAAATAAATATTAGAATCTTTTTTTTTTTTTTTTTTTTACAAAGAAACTAAACTGATAATCATACAACAAGGTAGGAAAGCTCATGTTTACCTAACGATACCTCAAAATAGACCTGCAAGTGTGGTTATCCACCCTTGCACACCCATTTTGGATCTCGCCAGGTTATGTTGGACTTACTGGTAATTTCCTTACCAGCACCTACCAACTAAAACCTCCCTGACGTATGACCACTCAGTAAAGGAAAATCGCCCTGGAACCGCGTGAGCATTTCATCAGGACGGCTTTCAAGGATGAAAAGAATTTTAGGTTTGGAAAAGGATTAGGTTTAGGGGAGAAAATGATGTAGACATATACGTTATCATAATATCCATCTTACAAATAGATTTCACTCTTACAGCCACAATCTATACAAACAATGCTATTTTTCAAATTAGGAGCGACTATTTTTTAATGTACAATTTATCTAGCCTTAATGGCAGTTTTTCTATCTACATTATCTACATGTACATGGTCTTACATAAGTATGTTACAATATAACGGCGTATTGATGCGGGGTCTGCCACCTCCCACATCCATACCTCGTATTAATCACCTACAGCAATGGTAAAAATAAAAATGTGACACTAGACATCTAGACTAGTTGGCACTTACAATAATTTAAGTGACTCATGTATGCGTAGGTAGTTATAGATTTAATTTAGTAAGTTGGGGAGTTTTTTTTTGCTTGTTTAATACAGGTAATATATAATATACACACCATATACAATTATACACATTACATAATTATAATAGGTACGAACTTTTTTAAGACATACATCATATACAGTATAATACATATTTCACAATTTTACATAATAAATATACATAATAATTTATATAATTTACACAATGATATTTGAGTTATCATATTCATACAGACATACATTAATATATCCCGGTCATGCATACGGTACTGTGCACTGTTCTAGAGGGATGAGGGAAGGACAAAGTTATGGAAGAGGAGTGTTTGTTACTCTTGTACCAGGTGAGTGTCGGTCTTTCTCTGCTCTTTCATCCTTCTCTTTCTGTTCCAGGACCGTGTGAACAAAAGATTCGACGAGTTGCCATTTTTCCTTAGATTTAAGCATGATTTGTACAACATTGTGTTTTGTTAAAGACTCAGCATTTATTGTATTCAGCTGTTCTCTTCGTTGTTGCCATCGTAGGCAATGGAAGAACGTGTGTTCCACTGTATCAGCATCCTCGCAGTATCGGCATTTTGGCGAGTCCCTGATTTTAAATCGGCAGAGATAGGCATTAAAACAGCCATGTCCAGAGAGGAACTGGGACAGGTGGTATGATAATTCGCCGTGTTTCCGGCTGATCCATGGTTCAATGTCTGGTATTAATGTTCTTGTCCAGCTGCCCTTGGTCCCGTTTTTCCATCTTGTATCCCAGGTTATAGTGGATTTTTTCTTTTCTTCCTCTCTTTCTTCCCTTGATTTCTGGAAAGTTCTCCTTCTCTCGTCTATGGCAATGTCTATAGGAATAATCCCTGCTATAACCTGTATAGCCTCGGTTGATGTTGTTCTATAGGCTCTTGCTGCGTTCAATACAATTTTTCTTTGTGATCGAGTTAGCAGGTCCCTGTATTTTTTAATTTCCATGGCCATTCCCCATGCTGGCGCAGCGTAGAGGATAGTAGAGGCGAACACGCTGTACAGTGTTCTCCTCTTCAACCACCCTGCACCTCTTACCCGGGGCAATATTCTGATGAGCGCTGCTGATCTTTTGTTGGCCTTCGTTGATGTCTCCTGAATGTGAGCGGAAAAGGTCAATCCTTTGTCTATGTGAACTCCTAAGTATTTTATGTAATTTTTAGGTACTATATCTACTCCGGCCACTGTGATGGTGATTGGGCCGCATTTTTTTCTACCTATTAGGAGTACAGCTTCCGTTTTTTCTGGCGCTATTTCTAGCTCAGTCAGTGCCATCCACCGAATAACATTTCTGAGTGCTGTATTTGTTGCATCCTGTAACTCTAACTCGTTTTTTGCAACTGTTATGACGGCCAGATCGTCGGCATACGCTACGAGGGTAACACCGGCTGGCATTTCGATATGAAGGAGTCCGTCATACAGGATGTTCCACATCCAAGGCCCGACGACGGATCCTTGACAGGCTCCTGCCGTCATCTCCCTGATGATCCCGTTGGGTGAAACGAGCTTCCTGTTAGTAAAATAGCTTTGAAAACATCTTATCAGGTACGGTGGAATTTTTTTCTCTCTCATTTTACTCACTATTTTACTCCAGGAAGCGGAATTAAAGGCGTTTTTCACGTCAACTGTAGTCATCAGGCAAAGTTTTCTGGATTTAAATGACTTTTTCCGCTCATTAAAAGCTATACTTAATACTTTTTGTACGGCTTGTGTAGTGGACTTTTTTTCTCTAAAGCCGAATTGGTTTTCAGATAGTCCTGTTGTCCCTAGACTCGTGTTTAATCTTTTGATAAGCATTGCTTCCACAAGTTTTCCAAAAGTATCCAGTAGACATAGAGGTCTGTATGATGAGGGTTGGAAATCCGGTTTTCCGGGTTTTGGCAGCAGTGAGACTCTGGCTATTTTCCATATATCCGGGTACTCTCCATTTTTGATAATATTATTAAATATTTCAAGTATAGTGAAGGGTGAGCTTTTGACTACTTCTTTCATTATCTCGGTAGTGATACAGTCAGGTCCTGGGGCTTTTTTATTTTTTACCTTCATCGTGGCATCCATCAATTCCTCTATACTAAACAGTGGTACTTCATTTGGGTCTACTGTCTCCTCTGTCCATATGGTTCGATCTTTACTAGGAAATAATCCGTCTAAAATTTTATTTTCAAGTTCTTGTGTGAATTTTAGTGGCGTTGTGCATAGCTTTTTAGTCACGATTCTGTAACCAAGGCCCCATGTGTCTTTTTCAACGTCTTCAATGACATTCTCCCAGCATTTATCCCTAGCAGAGTTTATTTCTTTATTTAGTCTTTTCTTTGCCTCTTTGTACTCTCTTTGAACTATCCCGTATTCTATTGAACCACTGTTTCTCCTCATTCTTGTCATAATCCTCCTCTTCTTTATACATGTTTTCCTCAGTTCTTTTATGTTGTTGTTCCACCAATACACAGCCTTTCTTTTGGTATGTCCCTCCATCTTTTTGGGTAATATTTGATTACATGCATGTCTTATAATATTTAACAAACTATTAGCATCCTTTGGATGTATTAGATTGCAGAGCTCTTCAACTTTGTCGCGCAAAGCAGGCGCTAATTCTTCTTTATATTTCCAACCCTTTTGTTTTTTATTAAGTACAGTGGGGTAGTAATCTTGGTTTATTTCCTCGACATTAAAAGTTAGGTACCGATGGAGGCTGAGAGATGTCTGTTCATCATGTACTTTCCACTTGTGAATTTTATGTATGGTGGCCGCCGATCCTATGGTAAGGTCAATGAACGAAAATTGGTTGTTTCTGACAAAAGTCGGTATCCTGCCGTCGTTGACGACGTAAAGATCTTCAGAACCTAGCCATTCCATCATCATATCTCCCCTTCGATCTGTTATTTTACTGCCCCATGTTTGAGACTTGGCATTAAAGTCTCCTCCTATTATTAAATTATTTTTCCACCCTCTAATATCTTCACTTATACTGCATAATATAGTGTTAGCAGTCTCAAGTTCTATATTTGGTGAGATGTACACACTTACTATCATCATGTTCTCTATTATAAGACATACAAAGCCGTTTTTCCTTCTTACACTTTCAATTTTTATTGTTCTGTTCACAATAATAATAGCTGCGTTTTCGTCCAAATCCATTAGATAACCTTTTTCTTTTGATATTTTTTTGTTAGGTTCCGATATGAGAACTATATCGCATTCAGTTTCTTGTATAAACTTTTGTAAAATATGATGAGCGTTTTTACATCGATCTAAGTTTATTTGTGTAAAGTTGATTTTATTCATTTTCGTGTTCTATGGCATTTACTTGTTGTCTAAAGTTGTCATTAGTTGTCGCCGTCGAATTGGTTCTTGTGTATTTCTGGTTTCGTTTTTTGCGTTCTTCTATAACGAGTCTTTTGTATACTTCGCATAGCATGGTTCCCCCTGAATGGCCTTTTTTTTCACATGTACCACAGTATGCATCATTCTGGCAATTAGACATATGGTGTCCTTTAGCGTTGCATTTAAAACATAGCTCTTTGCAGTCCTCTTCTTCTTTACATTGGAAAGACTTGTGGCCATATTTGTTACACTTGAAGCAGCGGGTGGGTACAATGTATTCATCTACCCTGCAAGTCATCCATCCTATCCTAATTGTTCGGAGTTCAAGTAATTTATTCGCATCCAATTGTTTTACTTCTATTATGGCTGTTTTATTACTTCCCTTCGAGTTTTTTTTAAGTCTTTGAATGTTAACTCGGTTATCCTCATTATGTATGTTAAGTTTGCTCTTGATAGAATATTAGAATCTATGTATAGTGGAGTGTTACTGTGATATCAATAGTATAAATACATATATGTATCCATAAACAATAAACATATTTAAATATAAATATGACATATAAAATCCATTTTAATGTTCTACATTTTATGAACCCAAGCAAAAGTACATACATTGTACCTATGCAGTATATGGATAAATATCATAATAAGCGAAATACTAGGTAATAGGTTACAAGTAAGTAAAACAGTTAAGCTTCCACCACAGTAAAAACATTTTCCATTCAACTGGAACAATACCATAAGTGCTTTCCGATTATCCAATAGCATAGAAATTCAAGAGAGCCAACTTTTGCCATTAGAACTCCCATTTCGAAAGAAAAACAATGAAATATATTAGTTGTGGCATTTGAATCCATTTTTTTCCATACGGATAAAAGTTTTATAAAAAAAAGGCTTTCTCCGAAATCTCTAAGTGATTTTTCATATTCCTAAACTCTAAATTCAGAGGGAAAAATAGGCCAAGAAAGAACTTGGATTTACAATACAATACAATTTAATTTTAGAAACCTGAACAACTCTTTCTTTCAAAACTATTCGCAAAGAAATTCGACAGAGTGATTTCTTGAAATTCATTTTTCGTGTTCTATAAAAAATACTGTTCGAAAATGTACAAACTTTCAACAAAGAGAGTGCGAAGATTTTGGCCAAAAACTTAACATTTTTGCAACTTTTTTCCCCATTTTTATGTTT
Source organism: Bactericera cockerelli (assembly GCA_024516035.1). Lineage (NCBI taxonomy): Eukaryota > Metazoa > Arthropoda > Insecta > Hemiptera > Triozidae > Bactericera > Bactericera cockerelli. The sequence continues at coordinate 101,596 of JAMCCL010000058.1, forward strand.
TTTCCTATGATGAATACTACAATATAATATGTGGTTATGTGCTGAGTGGGTATGTGAGAGAGATAGAAAAAAAAGACAGACCAGAACACATATTATTATGTATTCTATGTATGTGAATATGAACAGAAAAATTACTGTACATTAATGTCATCTTACGAGTAAGTATGTGTATCTAGCCAGAGGTACTTTTCTTACCAAAACTTAATTTTCTAGAGTGAAAATAGATTAAAACTTTTGAGTCTGGTGTAGGTACCTACTTTTAGAATACTGTAAGCATCGTATACCTACATATTTGACACACTGATGTAATCTTCCAAATAGAAATATGTAGGTACATATTAGTTTTTATATAAGTAGCAAGCACAATACATACTCCCTTATATTAATTGTAAAATGGTAAATGGAATCAAATTATCTCAAAAAATTAATATAGATGCATTTATACTGAAGAATATAAATCTCTGGACTTTTTAACTCATTCTACATATTATATACATAGGTACACATAACTGAAGCCTACTTAATTCCGAACTACCTCATTTGAATACGGCAGAACCTTTACAAATGCACACCAGTAACATTACTCTACAATCTCTACATACATAAAATATGTATGTTTAAATGGGCTGTGCACATTTTTCATGCCTAACCCATCCATTACTTTTACATGGGCTCGGTAATGAAATATTCACTTCTAACTAGCATTACCCTACGCTAATAGATAGGTAAGTTCTGGACTAGTATTATGTATTCTGGGTACTAATCCTATTGGAGGCTCGTGGATTGAGGATAGTAATAAGTAATAATACTATTCAGTGGAAGGTAAACAAAAGACGAGGTTAATGCTCAAATCATTTTCTACCACGTAACCCTCAGAGTCTTATTATTATGAGGTCAAAAACTCAAATTAATGGGATTCGACATGCACTGGGTGGGATTCGAACCAACAGATCCCTACGCTACCTGGATTACCAGACTAGCGCGTTAAGATGATTGCTGCTGGGTTTGAGACCTGGTGGTCTTGAAAGTGATCCAGAGTTTACCTCAGGTTTCAATGTATTTATGAGTCTTAATCAAGCAGTATAAACATGAAAGAAAAGCTTTTTTATAACTACCCAATGGTAATTAAAATAAATGAAAATATGCAGCTTTTCATTCATTATTCTTTTCATTGCTACGTTCCTTTCTTTAAAATATCATCCTTAATTAAAGTCGAACCTGGATATAAGATAACTGGTTATAGACTACACCTGGATATAGTAGAACAATTTCCAGATCACATTAACCTCTCTATACATGAGAAAATAACCTCTTCATAAGAGAAATTTCCTATCTCTTGAGTTCTCTTATATCCAGGTATTATTATTATTACACATCATTTTGCCCTAAAGCCGCCTCACATCAGCAACTTTAAAGGACTACCAGCATAGCATGTGAAAGAACAAAGTTTGCCGAGGAATTAAAGTTGCTACCTCGTCTGAAAAATGACTCCGGGAGTCACTGAAAAATTACCGTGAGGAAACTTGAGAAATGGCCCCCCACTTTCCACAGTAACACATGTGATAGAAAGCCATCGATCAGAAGGCGAAGTCGCCGTGTGAAAATTTTCCAGACAAACTTTGTGGCAAAAGAAGTTGTGGCCTTTGAAGTTAGCATGAGGTTGAAACTTTTTACTTAAAATCTAACTCTTTGCTTTTTTTAAAGAAGTGAAATAGAGACAAAAGTTATTGAACTTACATTTCTTTTCAAAGGTTTTTAGATTTTTTTTTCTGGTTTAATTTTTTTTTTCGGGATTTTTTTTTCAATATCTAAAGTCCAATCTACATAAATAGCAATATGTAGCTTCTAATAGGTAGGTTTAAAAAAAAACACGACGGGGGATGGCACGATTGACGACTAGGTCGTTTAAGTGCAATTATAAAAATAAAAAATAAGTACGAATTTCATGACAAGTAGTTTCAACCATTTTTTTTTTTTAGTGTTCTCTGGACTACAGGTAGGTTTATTTGTAATATTTGCAATCTCTATATATAAAACAGAAAAAAGTACTACCTACCTACCTATATGTTTGTTTGTTTGTCCGGAGTTGTTTAGCCAAAACGGTAAGAGATAGCGAAAAATGTCTCAGAATTGACCCCCCCAAAAGCATTGTCGCTTTGTCCAGAAAAATTATAAAAAGTTCAAAAAGGCATTGCTGTCCAGCAGTACGGCCATGCCTTAGTAAAATTGAAATTTAGTCCCGTTTCAAAGCACGGGCAAACGGCTAGTAAGATATGAAAGAAGCAAATGTGGAGGAAAGAAAGGAGAATGTATAGCTTTCTAGCAAGTCCGCCTCATGGGACTCTTTCTAAAGACATTCTAGAGCGCTTTCTACACCATTTTCCTGATGAGAAAATTAGCCTGGATTAGTGTTATCCCAACAGATTACACACCAATGTAGTGAGTAGTGAGGAGGGTGAGGGTGAGGTAGAGATAGGGTTAGGGTAAACCTAACTACCCTAGTACCCTCATTACCATATTAAATGACCTCGGTGATGTGATGCACATGGGTGAGTGCTTGGACAAATGGACACCTAGAATAAAAATAGTGTGGGTACACTGGTACATAAATTATGAGGACAAATTTACGTAGAATGGAACTACAATGACATCTAGAGAGTAGAAAATTACGTAGGATATAAATACAACAGTTTTTCCATAAATAATTAGTGTTTATATTAAATTTAAATGTGAAATCTTCAATTGGAGATATCCTGTATCCTGAATCACGTCCTAAGAACGCAGTAAGTCGAATTTAAAGTTCGTACTCAATTTCTGGAAGTCAAAACAAGATGGCTGAAGTTCTGTTGTAAAGCTGGTGATAAGATTTTCAAATAATTAGACCTAATTAAATTGATAATTTTTGAGGTCTCTGCACATGACCGTATTACTCTGTTCTCCATAAAATGTACTAATCAAAGTACCTTCTACAGTAACTTCACAGAGGGCATTTCAATCAAGAGAGACAGGTCTAACAACCAGATAAAGAAAATTAATTTGGAACCAACCTAGAACCAAATTACTCTACAGCACACTAGTGAGGAGAAACCTAGTAATTGAGTGGGGGTAAATCTTATCAGCTTGTACAGAATCAAAGTTACGCACTCATTGATAAGAATTTACTACTGGATGGCTACAATTTACATACTCACATAGCTACTATGTACAATGTACATACACTTACCACAGAACTTAATACCTGAGATAGTGACCTATATGTATACCTAATTATCCATCCATTGATATCTACGCATTGTTTACTCGCGTGCCTCCTCACGTATTGAATTTCATAATATTAATACACATCGTTTACTATTCCGAGTAGATAGGTAACTATCTGATTTAATTAACTATGGGAGATGAGAACAATGAACTTAATATGAAGACGTTATTCCAAGAATTGGCATCAATTAAAGCACTTCAGCAAGCATCACTTGACAGTGACAAGACAATAAATACCAAACTAGACAATTTACAAAATGCAGTTCAGCCTCTGTATCAGGAAGTTTCTCAACATACAGAGCAAATAAAATCCTTAGTTTACGATAAGATAAGGAAAAACCTAATAATATTTGGAATAGAACAACATAATCTAGAGACACGCCCAGAGCTTGAGAGTAGTATACTTCATCTAATTAGAAATATTTTAAATATTAAAGATTTTACATTGCTGGAACTAGATTTTCTGAGAAGATTAAAACATAGCAAGCTCTCTCCGCAACCAGTGCTGCTCGGTCTCACAACGCAAAGGCGTAAGTATGAAGTTTTGAGAAATAAAAATAAACTAAAAGATATTACAAGTATTTACATTCATGAAGACACCACAAAGGAAATGCGAGCTCAAGAAAAACAACTCAGAGATGAAATGAAGAAGTTACGTGCTGAAGGGAAATATGCCGTCATTCGCTCGGGAAAATTAATCACTCGTGATCACTTCAATGGTAACGACAAGTATTCTGCTATTCCGGGTACTAGTAATAATAAGAGAGCACTCTCTGTTTCACCAGAGCAAGACATACATAAGAGACCAAATATGAATGACAGTAATGCTAGTTCTGATATTTTAATGACAGAAGATACCCAATCTCATGTAACCAGTCCACAAAGTATGATAGTCGGAGAAGCAATGGGTACACACACTGGCGCACAGCACAATGTACCTACTGCCCCGCCCACACCCGTCATACGCGAGTCAAAACTGTCAATGATAGTTCGAGCTGATGATAACAATGGTTCTCAGCCTGTGAACGAGGGTTTTCACTCAATAGAGCAGAATTGCCAAGGAACGTAAGTGGTGCACATCACCTTAACGTCACTTTTTGGAATATAAATGGAATACGTGTTCTGCAAAATTTGGACTCTATCGAAATGGATTTATTTCTCCAATGGGACTTGGTTTGTATCAGCGAAACTTGGCTGGTAGATAAGCCCTGTATTAATAAATTCGAGGAATACTACGATATGGTATTTTCTCCTGTTGTAAAAACCAAACAACGTGGACGTGCAAGTGGCGGTTTGATGATTTTATACAAACACGGAATTAAACTTGATGTAATAAATATGAGTAATTTATGGATTATTGTTAGAGTGCATGGTATGAACTCGAGCATGGTACTCTGTCTTTTGTACATATCACCCAGCTATCAATTAGATGAGGCGCTAAGTTTGTTTAGTGAAACATTGGAAGAATTGCATGATGGATACTCAAATTATGTGATTGGAGGAGATTTTAATGCAAGGATTTCAGATTTAAATTTTCTTGATGGAGAGTTAGCGGATGATCTGTCCTTACTTCCTAATCGAATTTCATCAGACGAAGTTGTGAATGCGAGAGGAGAAATGTTGTTGGAGTTCATGGAGGAGAGAGGTTTTATTGTGCTCAACGGCCGAACTTCTGGAGACATCCCAGGTCAAATTACATTTTTTAGTAAGGTTGGCAATAGCGTGGTGGACCTGGTGTGGACTCATATGGAGTGTAGCTCAAATGTACTGAACCTAGCTGTTTCCACGGACATTTTAACTTCGGATCACCTGCCAGTAGTTCTCAAATTAGACTTTAAATGGGACACGAGAAATTCGTTATCAACCCCAATATACAACCCCAACGAAGAAGTAACTCGCTACGTCTGGTGTGAAGAAAAATCTAAGGACTTTACAAGACTTATGAGCAGGGCTGCGGAGCTGCGGAAAAAAATTGAGCTCCGGCTCCGGCTCCAGCTCCTCTTTGTATTATTTTCTAGCTCCGGCTCCAGCTCCGGCTCCTGGAGCTAAGAGAAAAAAAACTGGCTCCGGCTCCGGCTCCTGGCTCCAGTAATGTGCATCTTATTTGAATACAAAATGTATATATTAGTATAAACTGAATACCTATCATTGGTTGTAACAAAAAATGTGTTTAAACACTTACATTATGTTCTATAACTTTTCCCCTTATCTAGAACCATTAAATCACAAATTAATAACTCTTAGGTACATTTTAGATTTTATATTGTATTTTATTGTACATAAGAACATTATTTACATTAGATTTGAGGATGGTGCTGGAATAGTGGATGTGGTGGAGTAGTGTTATTTATTTTTAATAGGTAATAATAATAATAAATAAAAAAAAACCACTCATTATTTTTTGAGAAAAAATAAATAAAAAAATTGATATCTAATTGGTCAATATTGAATAAGTTTGTGCTTAAACGAGTAAAATTTTGTTCATAGGTTTGCATAGCACATTTAGGGCTTCATCAAAAATCTCATGGAATTTTTTTCAGTGAGGAAATACTAGTAATTCATTTTTAAGTCAGAGCTGGATGCGGAGCCAAGTTTTTGAAAATTTGGCTCCGACTCCGGCTCCTCTTTACTAAAATAATTGGCTCCGGCTCCAGCTCCGGCTCCTTCAGACCAAAAAATGTTAAGCTCCGGCTCCTTAGCTCCGGCTCCGGCTCCGACTCCGCAGCCCTGCTTATGAGTGAGAAACTCATCACATCACAACAGCCATGTGAAGTATATACGAATCTGAGGAATAAAATACAACAAACAGCTTCTTGTCTAGGAATGAATTACCAATATAAACCAAATAAGAAATATGTATTTCATAAAAATCCCTGGTTCAACCATGAGTGCCGTAAACTTAAGAAAGAAATCAGAAAACTATTTAAAAAATGGATAAAAGAGAAGAGACAAGACGTTAAAAATGAGTGTTTGGATAAAAAGAAAATTTATTTTAAATTATGCAAAGAAAAGAAAAAGGAGTTTGAAGAAAATTTCAAAAATAAGTTGAGAAATGTAAAAAATTCGTGTGATTTTTGGAAAACCGTCCTAAAATTCAAACCCAAAAAAGAAAATAAGAGTGTAAATATCCCAATGACTCGATGGAACGAATTTCTGCATGAGTCCTTTCCCCCAGTTAACACAATATCTGTCTTTGTGCTTACGGACGTTACCCGAGAAGTTATGGACTCGGATTTTACTCTGGGTGAGCTTAATATGTGTATCTCCAAATTAAAAAACGGTAAAAGTCCCGGACCAGATAATGTACTAAATGAATACATAAAATCACTGGATGATAGCTGGCGGAATGAGATTTTAAAATTTGTCAACTATGTATTTGATGGAGGAGACATACCGCCGGAACTAACAAGGTCATATATGTTTATGTTGTTTAAGAAAGGTGAGTCTAATGACCCACATAATTTTCGATCGATTGCACTTTTAAATTGCCTACTTAAACTAACTACTCAGTTATTAGCACAAAGAGTACTCTACTGGTGCGAAGAAAATAAATTAATAACTGAGGCACAAGCCGGCTTCCGGCCTGGGCGCGGGTGTGCAGATAACATATATACGCTGTCAGCAGTCATAAGTATTCACCTCATACGTCATAAAAAATTATATGCTGCCTTTATTGACTTTCGATCAGCTTTCTCGGAAATCAACCATGAATTACTATGGCTCAAGATGTTCAACATGGGTATTTCACGAAAGATGATATCAGTGTTTCAAAAGTTTTACAAGAGTGCAGAAACACAAATCCGAATAGGTAACACTCTGTCGTCATCTGGAAAAATAACCAAAGGCGCATTTCAAGGTGACAGCGCTAGCCCTTTGATGTTCTTAATATTTTTGAATGACCTGGAAAATTATCTGAGAATCAGAGGAAGTCAAGGTGTTAGCATCAATCACACTATAGATATTCTATTGTTAAAGTATGCGGATGACATCGTGTTATTTGGGACGGACAAAATAGACTTACAGCGAAAGTTAAATCTGCTTCATGAGTACTGTTTGGAAAACAAAATGACGGTAAATGTTGATAAGTCTAAGATAACAATCTTCAGAAGAGGAGGTAGAGTAGCTGCATCCGATGTATTTTTACTATGATAACACGCGACTGGAAGTATGTAACGAATTTAATTACCTCGGAGTTTTATTTTCGTCACATGGTGTATTTCATAAGGCGGCAGAACAATCCTTGTCCAAAGGAAGAATAGCAGTTGGTAATGTTCGTCATATCCTTGTAAGCTCTAAGTCTGACACGTTGGAGACCAGGATGAAGCTTTTTCAAGCCATAGTAAAATCCACCCTACTCTATGGAGCCGAGACTTGGGCTTTCCGTTATGGTGATACAATTGAAAAATGCCAAACGTTATTTTTAAAATCCATATACTGCCTTCCAAGGAGTACAGCTTCATACATGTTGAGAATTGAAATGGGCGTAGTCAAACTTTCCTACTATGCATTCTCTCAAACCTTGGAATGGTGGAGGAAAATATTAGAAATGTCTCAGGAACGTTATGCGAGAATTTGTTACGATCAACTAATAGCACTTGATCAACGATCTCTCAATATAACAAAGTATAACTGGTGCACTCTTCTCAAAAATCAGCTGGTTGAGTTGGACTTTGCTGATGTTTGGGAAGCCCAATGTAGCGCAACACTGACCAATAGGAAGCAAGAAATCCTAGACACCCTGTATGCAAAGTTAGTGGGTAATGATTGGACCGCAAGCTTGCAATCATCCTACAACACAACTTACAAGGAACTGAAAAATATACAAGATCATAATATCAATCATAATTCAAATCAAAGTTTCGTGTCAAGGTACCTACTTGAACAAGTGCCTATCGAGAGAAGCCGTGTAGCCGCTCAACTCCGCCTCAGTGGGAGAAATGTTAGATTGTATGTCAATAGGATATCTTATGTCTGGGATCAAGAGGAGCTGTGCTCTATTTGTAATCAGCACAAACCAGAAAACATCGAGCACTTTTTAACAGAATGCCCACATTACAATGCATTAAGAATACATTTCTTTAAAGATAAACTATCTTCAGATAATAATGTTGCAAAAATATTGAATGTTCAATCAAAGGACGACTTAAATAATTTGTATTATTTTGTACAGGGTGCACTCAAAATTCGATCCTTCTTGCGTAATGAATAAGTTTTAATTTTTTTTCTTTTGTTTTTTCACCAGGTTTGTTGTAAAACTTACAGGAAAGTTTGTTAAAACTGTCCTTTTTTGTTGTTTACTTCTTAGGTACCAGTAGATATAAAGAGGAACAAAACATAAGATTTAATAAGCCTGCAATTTTAGTAGAAAATGAGAGCTATAACTTTAATGAAATAAGTATGAATTTTGTAAGTTTTATTTTAGTGTGTAAGTTATTTTTCTCTGTAAACTTGTCAACCATTGTAAAATCATTATTGATAAAATACAATTATTTACATATTCTATTCTATTCTATTCTATTCTATTCTATAAATACAAAGAATAGAAATACACAGAAGTAGAATTACATGGGACACAAAAAAAGCACCAAAATACATATAAAAGATCAACTTTTAGAAAATTGATGTTTTTTAAGCCAAAGCGCTAATGCATGAACCTGTTAATGGTTACCATACACAATTTCAGCTCAATCCGACTTGTGGTTCTCGAGTTTTACGCGACTAAACATACACACAAACGAATCATTTTATAATATAAGATAATCTATTTTAGCAAGGTCCTTAATCAACCGGTTCCCAACATCTGTGGATAAGATTAAACAGATATCTCAATTGATTATCTTCACGATAGTTCAACGATACCCCCTCTTAAATTTTACCTCCTTTCCCTGCCCTTTACGATTGAGAATAATAATAAGCAATACAATGTATTTGTTATTTGCAGTAAATTTTGCGAATCATATGGATACATAGTGTTTAATAGTGTCAAAAACTTGTACATATAAGATAGAAAGGGGAGGTTTCAAATCATGGATACAATACACTTCATAATGTCAAATACGTTAAGGAAAGAGAGGGGGAAGGGAGAGTTCAATGAGCTCCTATTGTTCGCAATAGATTATCTGGAACGAAAGGTAGGTCAGGAAATTCGCGAGGGGCAATGGCACTTAAATTCGCATTACTGAAAATAAAACTTGGCGGAAAAAAGGTGGTTTCATTAAAAAAAAAAGGTAAAGTAGTTGAACTGTTGAATGAAAAACGTAAAAAAAAATGGTAAAAAAAATTGGTGTAGTTTGAACAGACATAATATACGAACCGAGTACGAGTATGTACTGAATAAGTACGTAAACATTATAAATTGTAGGTACATTGGGAGATATTTTCGTATTTTCAACTTCGCTACTAAAACAACAACTCGTATTTTCAGGATAATGAAGAAACGTAGTCTCATTACTGCAGTCTCATTAAAAAAATGAATTATGAACCTGCAAATACTGTCAACCACAATTTTTACAGCAAAATTTTGCAGTTTTTTCTACTAATAACCTGAAAAATGCATTGTTCAAGACGTTTAATGATTCTAAATTATTCGGTTCAATTACAAGAAACTCAATATTTAAGCAAACAAAACACTAAAGTTAACTTTTCTTGAACAAAGAAATCGTTAAATATCTTGCAAAATAGACAAGGTAAATAAGAGCCAGGCTTTGAACTAACAAAGAGAGCTTGAAGACTAATAAATAAAAAGAATAGTGGATAAAAAATGTCAGAAATCTTGCGATGAGCTTTTAAAATTGCGAACTTTTTTATGATCTATTAGCAAAGCAAGATAAGAAGTTTAATTTTCAATCATAAATCTAATATTTTTCGATTTGAAGAAAAAAACTTTAATACCTAGTCAATAAACTGGATGTTTACGACCCTGATAAGAAATGAGGTTAGGGAACTCGGGTAATTGAGAATTGGGAAATACCTAAGAAAGTGGGCAGTGTTGGAAACTGATTTAAGGAGGGAAAGTAATAGAATAATTCATTTTTATGTCTACTGTTAACTGTGACAGTGAGAATAATTTCTATGAGTCGCTTTAAAGTATCAAAAAAATTAATTGGTTGGGATTCAAACTCAAAGGTACAGCAACTAGACTAGTTTAATACTAAATGCTAATAAAAGTAATAATAAACTCTTGCTTAATTGACACTTTGTATCCCGGTAATGTGACATGGTCTGTCCCGGTAGCTCAGTGGTAAAGGCGGCTCTCTGTGAATCCAGAGATTCCAGAGGTCGTGGGTTCGAAACCCAGCCGGGACATGACAAGTTATCCTCCCATTTGGGAATTTTACCACATAATAATATGTCTTGGGCTTACTGCTGGAATAATGGGACTTAAATAGTCTTAATCGGGCAGTATAAAAAAGGCGATATTATTATTATTATTTGTACAGTTGAATTGGACATGAGAAAATCAGAACGAGGCGAGATTCTTGCCCTGGGTAATCTCTTGCCTTCAAAACACCTTTCGCCACTTGGGTGCTCTTTGAAATTATTCAATATAGACGGAATAGAGCTCTGGAGGTTCCTGTGCATGAAAGAATTTTGGTAAACCACTGGACCCATTAATTAACAGAAGAAAAAACTCGGATAATTTAGTTCCAAGGAAACAAGAGAAAACAAAAGATATTAGGAAGACAGAGTGAGATGTAAATGAGTAACAATATAAAGTGTAAACTAATCGAGAGAACACGAATGATAAAATTAATATGAGAGCAAAGAAAGACCGGGCTGAGAGGCAAAGAGTGAAAGAAAGGAGAAATAGAGAAAAGGGGAGGCAGAACTGCTGATGATAATGATAAGAGAGAAGAGAACAAAGTCATAAGTGTCAGAGGAAAACAAAATAATGGAAAAATAGATGGAACGAAATGAGGGAAAAGTTTTTTCACCAAAACAAAATTATCATAAAATTATTTCAACTTGAGCTCACATACGAGAATTGCAATGAGCACCGAGATTATCTCTGAAGCTCACACTGAAGCTCATGTGATAAAGGAGAAAAAAGCAAAACAAACAGATAAAGGTTTTGAAGAAATAAAATTTGAAAGGATAATGGAGGGAGAAATAAGAAGGGAGACGAGGAAAAGTTGTAATAAGGACTAACAAGGATAATAATACACTGGGGAGATAAATATCTTTCAGAGAAAGAAGAAAGTAGAAAGAGTGTTGAAAAAGTTAAAAGTTAACAAGACCTGGAAAGTCAAGAAGAAACTTAGAACATATACGAGTATGTAAAATATTTTAGATAGAAGACATCTACAAACATAGAAGTAAAAATAGAAATCCAAAAGGTGAAAACATAGATCCATAAAAAAAGAATATAAAACATGTAAGTAAAAAGAACCATAAAAGGATAGGAAAGAAAAATACATGAAAAAGGAACTCTACGTCGACAAAGGACAGCGGAAAGTCAGAAAACTTTCAAAGATAGAAGAAAAGGATTCAGAGAGTGAAAGATAAGGGCCATGGAGAGAATGGCTATGGAATAAACAGGAACTTGAACTTTCGAGTCAATGAGAAGGGAGGCTGTCACCTTTAGAGGTGAACTAAGCTATCCAAAAGCATCAAGTCTGAAAGCATATTATGTAGATAAAAGAGCTTAACGTCAAACTAAACAAAACGCACGATCACAAAAAACATAAAGAAATCTTTGTTGAGCAAACTGCTCCACTCTGAGGAAAAGAAGGAAAATTCCTTTGGTGTAGAATAAGAGTCCTTAGGAAGGGAACATTGTTTACACATATGTAATAAAATGTATTGTATACGCATGTATATAAATAAGCTGACACAATTCAAAAAGTCCATTTGTACTCATTCTTAAGTTGCTGTTTTCTTTGACCTAGCTCACAAATCAAGCGGGTTGACGAGACAATATATCGTGCAGGAGGTGAAGCTTTAAATTTCAAACAACAGCATTTAAATGCCCTTAAATACTAGTAACTGGCAACTGCCTTCTCTGGATGGTACTCCCTATCAAACAAAACAACAAATATGATAAACTTATTTTATAAATTCAATGGTCGGCTATCTTTTGAACTCACGCCCTACCACTCAAGCATCCCATACCACACCGACCACCCGCCACCGCCACACAATACTCTACAACAAGTATGGAGAGCCACATAATCCGGCAATCAATACAGCACAAAGGATAAGACCGAAACAAGAGAAAAGCCAAAGGAGCCTGGAATCGCTGTCAGATCAAAGTTTGAAGTGAGGCTTAGAGCTTTCGCAGATTTTTTTTATCAGCTCTACATAATGCATGATAAAGTTCTGGGAGTGGGGATTTCGAGAATTTATGTTAGACTTCAATTATTCACAAAAGTTTCGATCGATTTTCTCAGCTATTTTCTTTCGAACTTATCTATTCTGAAGATTTCAAAAGTACTTTTTGGCAAAGATAAAATCGCATGTGTAATAAAAATGTAGGTAATTGATCAAGAATCAAACTCGCTAGGACATTTCGGATAATTCTTCAATTTTTAATATATTGACAGAAAGGAAAAAGAACAAGCAAACGGATATATTAAAAATTGTCGGAAGTAAAATACCTAATTTAATTGCACACACGTGATTGAAACCTCAGCCACGCAATGACTTGCAAGCGCTCACCGCTGTCAAAACTTGAGGAATTCTGATTCTCCTAATTGTTCCCCCGGGAAATGAAATCTCGGGAAACCCCAAACTTGAGCAGACCCTATTAATAACACACTCTACCCCTACCCTTATCTCTCACTCGTGCTTCCTCTGGTAAAAGTCATACCGTGGCGGCTGAAGTAGTACAGTTTAGATTAGAGTGTACTTAATATTTATAGCCAGGTTCGATTATGCTTAAAATGAACCGGTTCTCGTATTAAAAATCACCGAATTTCAGCAACGCCCAACAAGGTGAAGACTTCGTGATGCTGGCTTTTCCCGGCCCAACCAGGCTGGGTGGGGGTTAATTTTGGGAAAGCGGGTTTTTTGAGAGTTTCCTCGAGGGAGGGGAAACCCCACCCGCGTCGTGATATGACCATGCAGTTGAAAGCGACCCCCCCCCCCCCCCCCAAAAATGTGACCTGGTTTGTAGAGTTCTTTTTTGAAACCGACCTAGTGAGTC
>JAMCCL010000058.1:120000-121362 GCA_024516035.1 Bactericera cockerelli
GATCGGAAAAACAAAACAACGTTAAGCCCAAATTGAAAAAATAGAGCTAAAAAATTTCAAACACCGCCAGGATTCGAACCCATGCTGCCTGGGTGGCAGGTCGAGCATAGTACCAATAGACAAAGTTTCTTCTAAAGAAACGGACGGAAAATTAACTAACTAAATTAATACTTGGAAACTTAAACATTAAAATTTGCAGTGAGAGAGCGAGGTCATCTCGAAAAATACATACTGGCCAGATCTGACCACTAAGCTAAGGATTCGAAGGTACCTACCGCCAAAGAAAATGAAAGGCCACCAGGTGCCACCCAGTGGCCGGATGAAGGAATAAAATCAAAAATTTGGTATCTGCTCATCAAGATCTTTCATTTGATCCACTTAAGATTAGTATTATCCTTCAATCCCGATTTGGGCTCCCAAAACCCGAGGCCGCCCCAAAAGGGCCCCCCCCCTTATAATTTAGAATTTTTTTTGGTCCGGGCTCATCTCCATTTATCTTGATCACTTTAGACCCTCAGTTAATCTTCAGTGCCAAGTTAAAGACACGAAGTCGGTTCAAAGGATCGTATGAAAAAAAAACAGAAAAAAAAAAAAAAAAAAAATTATGAACTTTTCATGTCTTTCACGATTGTTGGGGGGTCTCGAAAAATAGGGTTCCCGTTGGCCTAGGAAGTCAAAACAAACAGTCAAATCAATTTATTTTCAAGGAGAGTCCATTTCTGCAATAAAAATCGCAATTTTTGAAATTCATGTTGCACTTTTCGCTGGCTGAAAGTACATGAAATGCATGGGAACTATGTTTTCCGTAACCTTACACTCTGCCGGGGTGTCTCTTTCTGTTTATAGGCTCTTCACACCCCGGCCGAGGTGTTTGATCTTCACACCTCGGCCCAGGTTTTTTGATTATTTTTCAATTTGAGTTAAAAAATTGTACGAGAGGAGTTGTATTCAAAGAGGAAATTACATGAAATACTGACTGACTGAGCTCTAAATAAAGTGCCAATTCTAAATTAAGCAGCTGTTTCGTCTCCGCTCATCATTTCTTATCCTAACGCTCGAGATGAATTGATGCTTAAGTTTTATGCTTGAGCACGTTTCCCCAAAGCGCTCTACCGAAAACTTACGAAATTGAACTTGTTTATCCTATAAATTTGACAGGAGGGTGGGGGAAAATGATAGGAACGGGGGAAGGAGAGTAAGGGAGTAAGAGAGAGAGAGTGATAGAGAGAGCGAGAGAGAGCAGAAAAGTATAAGGGGGGGGAGAGATGAAACAAGGAGAGAAGGAGGAATATAGAGGGGAAGTAGAAGAAGGGAGAGATGGAAATATGGAAGAAAAGTGAAAGGACCCAAGGGGGGAAAGGA
>JAMCCL010000580.1:0-24217 GCA_024516035.1 Bactericera cockerelli
TTTTCCTAGATTGTTTTTTCCGTGAACCCCCAAAACCATATTTTACCGCGAAATCTGCAAAATTGAAAAAATCTCGTTGTATAGTACTTAGACCATGATTGCCATGTATGGATGGTTTTTTACCTACAGATTTCAAAAATGTAAAATAATTTTTTCCCACACTTGTGTTTTCCTAGACCCAAAAAAAAAATATTTTACCGCGAAATCTGCAAAATTTAAAAATCATCTCCCCTTGCTTTAAATACTTGACACATGTTTGCACATTATGGATTAGTTGCCTAAGATTACAAAAATGTAAAATAAAATTTTTTAGCTTGTGTTTTTTCCCTGAGACCGAAAAACCATATTTCACCGCGAAATCTGCAAAATTGAAAAATCTCCCGTTTCTATGACTTAACACATGTATTGCAATGATGGATGTAGTTTGGGCCCACGATTACAAAAATTAAAAAAATTTTTCCCATTTGGGTTTTTTTTCTAAACAAAAAACCAAAATTTAGCTTTCCCCCAATTTTTCGTTTTCTAAAAAGAACTTGTATCTAATGTGAAAAGTTATTTAAATTAAAAATGTAAAAAAAAAATTTTTTTGCTTGCCTTTTTTTTATCGAAAAATTCCAATAAAATTGGTACTCCACCCGTCTAAAAACCCGTTTTAATTAGGGAATTACCTAATTCAAAAATTAAAAAATTTTTAAATTTTTTCAAAATTTTTCCAAGGCGGAAATTCCAATTTTGGCGAAAATTTTCAAAATTTTTTCCCCCTTTTTTTTTTTAAAGGGGAATTTTTGACACTTTAAATTTTTTAGGGGACCCCAATTAAAAAAAATTTTAAAAAAATTAAAAAACGGCAAAAATTTAAATTTTTTAAATAAAAATTAAAATTCAATCTCCCCCCATAGGCTTTAATATTACTAATTGATTGCTACTTCAAATAAAAAAATTTCCGTGCCTTTTCTAGACAAAAAATTTTAAAATTTGATTTTTAAAATCATTTTGTAATCTTATAAAACATGTATTGCCATGTAGGATGTTTTTGACCTACTTTTCAAAAAAGTAAAAAAAATTTTCCTCACTGTCGTTTTTTTTTCCCTGAACCCGAAAAACCATATTCACCGCGAAATCTGCAAATGGAAAAATCATCCCGTTGCTATAGTCTTAACACATGTATGCACTTATGGATTGTTTGACCTACAATTACAAAAAGTAAAATAAATTTTTCCCAACTTGTCGTTTTTCCGTGAGACCCGAAAAACCTTTTCAACCCCGAAATCTCAAAATGAAAAACATCTCCGTTGCTATAGTACTTAGACACAGATTGCACTGTAGGTTATTTGACCCCCACGATTACAAAAAATTAAAATAAATTTTCCTACTTTTGGTCGTTTTTTCCCTGAGACCCAAAAAAAAATATTTCACCGCGAAATCCAAAATTAAAAAAACATCTCCTTGCTAATACTTAGACACATGATTGCACTGTATGGATTTTATTGACCTACGATTTAAAAAATGTAAAATAAAATTTTCCCACACTTGCTTTTTTCCCTGAACCCGAAAAACCAATTTCACCGGAAATCTCAAAAGAAAAAAAACACTCCGTTGCATGACTTAACCAGTATTGCACATTTGGGGTGTTTTGACCTACAGATTACAAAAAAAGTAAAATAAATTTTTAACTTGGCGTTTTTTTTTTTCCGTGAGACCCAAAAAAACCCTTTTCACCGCGAAATCTCAAAAATGAAAAAACATCTCCGTTGCATAGTACTTGACACAGTAGCACATTAGGGGGGTAGTTTGACCACATTACAAAAAAAGTAAAAAAATTTTTTAGCCTTGTCGTTTTTTTTTTGAGAAACCCCGAAAATACATATTTTCACCGCGAAAAACTGCAAAATTGAAAAATCATCCCGTTGCTATAGACTTAGACACATGTATTTCACATGAAGGAGTATTTGAACCCACAGATTAAAAAATGTAAAATAAATTTTCCTAGCTTTTTTCTTTTTCCCCCTGAGACCCAAAAACCATTTTTTACCGCGAAATCTGCAAATGAAAAATCATCTCCGTTTCTATAGTACTTAACACTGTATTGCACAGTAGGATGATTTACCTACAAATTTCAAAAAGTAAAATAAATTTTTTACTTGGGCTTTTTTTGTGGACCCCAAAAACCAAATTTCACCGCGAAACTGCAAAATGAAAAACATCTTTCCCTTTCATAGTACTTAGACCTGATTTCACATTTTGGGTTAGTTTTTACCTACAGTACAAAAAAGTAAAATAAATTTTCCTAGCACTTTTCGTTTTTTTTTCCGGGACCCGAAAACCTATTTTCCCCCGAAATCGCAAAATTGAAAACATCTCCGTTTCTAAGACTTAGACCATGTTTTCACATGTATGGGGTGTAGTTTACCACAGATTTCAAAAAATTTAAAAAAAAAAATTTCCTACTTGTCGTTTTTCCGTGAGCCCCCAAAAACCATATTCACCGCGAAAACTGCAAATTGAAAAAACACCCGTCTATAGTACTTAGACACTGTATTTCACAGATGGATTATTTGACCTACAGATTCAAAATTAAAATAAATTTTTCCTAGCATTGTCTTTTTCCTGAACCCAAAAACCCCATTTTTCCCGCGAAAAACTCAAAATTTTAAAAATCTCTCCTTGCTATAGTACTTAGACCAGTATTGCCCACATGTATGGTGTAGTTTGACCTCAATTAAAAAAATGTAAAATAAAAATTTTTACTTCTCGTTTTTTTCCCGGGACCCGAAAAACCATATTTCACCCCGAAATCTGCAAAAATGAAAAAACATTCCGTTTCTATACTTAACACATGTATTTCACATTATGGAGTATTTGACCTACATTACAAAAATTAAAAAAAATTTTCCACTTTGGTTTTTTTCTGAACCCAAAAAACCCTTTTCACCCAAATCCAAAATTTAAAAACATCTCCCTGCTATATACTTAGACACATGATTTCACATGTATGGGTGTAGTTTGACCTCAGATTACAAAAATGTAAAAAAAAATTTTCCACACTTGTCGTTTTTTCCGTAGACCCAAAAACCAATTTCACCGCGAAATTCTGCAAAATTGAAAAAACTCTCCGTTGCTATAGTACTTAGACACATGTATTGCACTTTTGGGTGTAGTTTACCTACAATTTCAAAAATGTAAAATTAATTTTTTCCACACCCTTTTTCCTGAGACCGAAAAAACCAATTTTACCGCGAAAAACTGCAAAATTGAAAAATCATCTTTCCTCTATAACTTGCACATGTATTGCACATGAAAGGATTAGTTTGCCACGATTACAAAAAAAGTAAAAAAAATTTTTACCCTTTTTTTTTTTTTTTTTCCGTGAGCCCGAAAACCATATTTTACCCCCGAAAACTCAAAATTTAAAAAACACTCCGTGCTATATATTAACACATTATTGCACATGATGGATGTAGTTTGACCTACGATTACAAAAATTTAAAAAAAATTTTTTCCCAACCTTTGTTTTTTTCCGTGGAAACCCCAAAAACCCAAATTTCACCGCGAAATCTCAAAATTGAAAAATCATCTCCGTTGCTAAGTAAAATTAGACACATGTAAATTGCACATGTTTTAGTAGTTTTACCTAAATTAAAAAATGTAAAATAAATTTTCCTAGCCTTGTCGTTTTTTCCCTGAACCCAAAAACCAATTTCAAAACCCCGAAATCTGCAAAATTTAAAAAAAAAACATCTCCGTTTCTATAGTACTTTGAACATGATTTCCATATGGATGTAGTTTTACCCACAATTTCAAAAATGTAAAATAAATTTTTTACTTTGGTTTGTTTTTTTTGTGGGCCCCCCAAAAACCATATTTTTTACCCCCGAAAACTGCAAAATTTAAAAATAAACCCGTTTTCTATAGTACTTAGACACATTATTGCACTGTTGGATTAGTTTGACCTACAGATTTAAAAAAAGTAAAATAAATTTTCCACTTTGGGCCTTTTTTTTCCCGGAACCCAAAACCATATTCCCGCGAAACTGCAAAAATTTAAAAATCATCTCCCTTGCTAAGTACTTAACACAGGGATTGCACATGTATGGATGTATTTTTTACCACAGATTACAAAAAGTAAAAAAAAATTTTTCCCCCCCTTTGTTTTTTTTTTGTGAGACCCCCAAAAAACCATATTTTACCCGAAATCTCAAAAGAAAAATCATCCCCCGTTTCATATACTTAACACATGTATTGCACATGTTGGATGTATTTGCCCAAATTTCAAAAAAGTAAATAAATTTTCCTAGCAACTTGTCTTTTTTCCGTGGACCCGAAAAACCAATTTCCCCCCGCGAAATCTCAAAATTGAAAAATCATCTCCGTTGCATATACTTTGACCATGTTTGCCAGTATGGGGTTTTTTTAACCCACAATTACAAAAAAATTAAATAAAATTTTCCTACACTTGTCGTTTTTTTGTGAGACCCGAAAACCATATTTTTACCGCGAAATCTGCAAAATTGAAAAATCTCTCCTTGCTAAGTACTTTGACACATGTATTGCACATTAGATTATTTTTCCACAGTTTTAAAAAAGTAAAAAAAAATTTTTTCCCACACTTGTCCTTTTCCATGAGACCCGAAAAAACATATTTCACCCGGAAATTCAAAATTAAAAATCATCTCCGTTTCTATATACTTGACACATGTATTTAAAGGGAAAAGTTTTGCACAGATTTCAAAAGAAAATAAATTTTTAACTTGTCGTTTTTTTCCTGAGACCCGAAAAACCATATTTTACCGCGAAATCGCAAAATTAAAAATCATCTCCGTTCTATAGTAATTAGACACATTTAAATTTCACATGTAGATGTATTTGACCTACAGATTACAAAAAGTAAAAAAATTTTCCTAGCTTGGGGGGTTTTTTTTCCCTAACCCGAAAAACCAATTTACCGCGAATTTTGCAAAATTGAAAATCAACTCCGTTGCATAGTACTTAACCATGTTGCCATGTTTTGGATGTAGTTTACCTACAGATTAAAAAAATGTAAAAAAAAATTTTCCTACTTTTTTCTTTTTTTTTTTGAGACCCGAAAAACAATTTCCCCCCCCAATTCGCAAAATTGAAAAACATCTCCGTTGCATAGTCTTTAAAAACTTTTTTGCACATGTAGGTTAGTTTGACCCACAGATTTAAATATGTAAAATAAATTTTCCCACCCCCTTGTCGTTTTTTTTCCTGAGACCGAAAAACATATTTTTACCGCGAATCGAAAATTTTAAAAAACATTCCGTTCTATAGTACTTAACACATTAATGCACAATTGGATGTGTTTACCTACAATTACAAAAAAAGTAAAATAAAATTTTAAGCTTCGGTCTTTTTTTTCCCTGAACCCGAAAACCATATTTCACCCGAAAAACTCAAAAAAATTGAAAAATCTTTTCCCCTTGCTATAGTACTTGACACATGAAATTTCAAAATGTATGGTGTAGTTTGACCACAGATTACAAAAAAAAGTAAAATAAATTTTCCTAGCTTTGGTCTTTTTCCGTGGAAACCCCAAAAACCATATTTCACCGCAATTTGCAAAATTGAAAAATCATCTCCGTTGCTATAGTATTAGACACATGTATTGCACATTATGGATGTATTTTGACCTACAGATTACAAAAAAGTAAAAAAATTTTTCCCACCACTTTTTTTTTTTTTTTCCGTGAACTCGAAAAAACCCAAACACCCCCGAAATCTGCAAAATTTAAAAAAACATCTCCGTTCTATATACTTTGACACATTATTGGGACAGGATGGATTAGTTTGACCTACAATTACAAAAATGTAAAATAAATTTTCCAACACTTGTCTTTTTTTGAGACCCAAAAACCCCCTTTTAAACCCCGAAAACTGCAAAATTGAAAAATCAAATCCCTTGCTAAGACTTTTTTCCATGATTGCCCCGTATGGATGTATTTAAAACCCCCCCGATTACAAAAAAAGTTAAATAAATTTTCCTAGGCCCCTTGTCTTTTTCCTAGACCCGAAAAACCCTATTTTTCCCCCCGGGAAAATTCCCAAAATTTTTAAAACTTCCCCCGTTCTATAGACTTAGAAAAAACAAGGGGTGGATGTAGTTTTTTTCCCCAGATTCCAAAAATTAAATAAATTTTCCTACACTTTTCGTTTTTTTTCCTGGACCCAAAAACATATTTTAAAACCCCCGGAAAACTCAAAAGAAAAATCATCTCCGTTGCTATAGGGGGTTAGACACATGTTTTGCAAAATGTAAAGGATGGGGGTTTTACCTACAAAACAAAAATGTAAAATAATTTTTTAATTGGGCTTTTTTTCCGTGGGAAACCCCAAAAACCTATTTTAACCGCGAATTTTTGCAAATTGAAAAAACATCTTTTCTAAGTACTTAACACATGATTGCACAGGTTTTTTTAGTTTTACCTACAGATTACAAAAAGTAAAAAAAAATTTTTTTCCCCCCTTTTGGGGGGGTTTTTCCGGAGAAACCCCCAAAAAAAACCCTTTTTTCCCTCCCCCCAATCGCAAAATTGAAAAAACTCTCCGTTTCTATAGTACTTAGACACATGTAATTTCACATTAAAGGAAGTAGTTTGACCTACAAAATTTCAAAAATTTTAAAAAAAATTTTTTTACCCCTTTTGGGGGGTTTTTTTTCCGGGGGGAACCCCCCCAAAACCCCAAAATTTACCGGGGGAAAACTCAAAAAATTTTTAAAAAATCCCGTTTTCATAGATTAACACATGAAATTTTTTCCCTGTATGGATGTATTTGGACCAAATTAAAAAAATGAAAAAAATTTTTACCGGGTTTTTTTCCGGGGACCCGAAAAAAAAATTTTTCACCCCCGAAATTTGCAAAATGCAAAATTTTAAAAAAATCTCCCCTTCTTTGTATTAACCATTTTGCACATGTTGGGTTAGTTTACCACAGTTCAAAAAAATAAAATAAATTTTTTCCCACTTTCGTTTTTTTTCCTAACCGAAAAAATATTTTAAACCCCGGAAAAATGAAAATTGAAAAAACATCCCTTCTATAGTACTTTGAAATGTTCACATTAGGATTATTTGACCTACAATTTTAAAAAAAAATAAATTTTTACCCTTGTTTTTTTTCCGTGAGACCCAAAAACCATTTCACCCGGGTCGCAAAATTGAAAAACACCCGTTGCTAAGTACTTAGACACATGTAATTGCACATGTATGGATGTAGTTTGACCTACAGATTACAAAAATGTAAAATAAATTTTCCTACTTGTCGTTTTTCCGTGAGACCCAAAAACCAATTTCACCGCGAAATCTGCAAAATTGAAAAATCATCTCCGTTGCTATAGTATTAAGACCATGTATTTCACATGTATGGATTATTTAACCTACAGATTACAAAAATGTAAAATAAATTTTCCTACACCTGTCGTTTTTTCCGTGAGACCCAAAAACCATATTTTACCGCGAAATCTGCAAAATTGAAAAATCATCTCCGTTCTATAGTACTAGACACATGTATTGCACATTTATGGATGTAGTTTGACCTACAATCAAAAATGTAAAATAAATTTTCCTGACTTGTCCCTTTTTTTTTCCTGAACCCAAAAACCATATTCAAACCCCAAATCTGCAAAATAAAAATCATCTCCGTTGCTAAGTACTTAGACAATGTATTGCACATTATGGATTATTTACCTACAGATTACAAAAATGTAAAATAAATTTTTTACCCCTTTGTCGTTTTTTTTCCGTGAGACCCGAAAAACCATATTTTTCACCGCGAAATCGCAAAATTGAAAAATCATCTCCGTTGCTATAGTACTTAGACACATGTATTGCACATGTTATGGATGTATTTACCTACAGATTACAAAAAAGAAAATAAATTTTCCTAGCTTGGTCTTTTTTTTTCCCTGAACCCAAAAACCAATTTCACACCGCGAATTCTGCAAAATTTAAAAAAACATCTCCGTTCTATAGTACTTAGACACATGTATTGCACATTTATGGTGTAGTTTGACCTACAGATTACAAAAAAAGTAAAATAAATTTTCCTACACTTGGCGGGTTTTTTTCGTGAACCCGAAAAACCATATTTCACCGCGAAATCGCAAAATTGAAAAATCATCTCCGTGCTATAGTACTTAACCATGTATTGCACATGTATGGGGTGTAGTTTGACCTACAATTACAAAAATGTTAAAAATAAATTTTCTAGCTTGGTCGTTTTTTTTCCTGAGACCCGAAAAACCTAATTTCACCGCGAAATCTGCAAAAATTTAAAATCATCTCCGTTGCTATAGTACTTAGACACATTATTGCACATGTATGGATTAGTTTTACCTACAGATTACAAAAATGTAAAATAAATTTTTCCAACTTTCTTTTTCGTGAACCCAAAACCATATTTCACCGCGAATTTTTGCAAATTGAAAAATCATCTCCGTTGCTATAGTACTTAGACACATGTATTGCACATGTTGATGTAGTTTGACCTACAGATTACAAAAATGTAAAATAAAATTTTCCTAGCCCGGGCCCTTTTTTTTCCCCTGAGACCCAAAAACCATATTTCACCGCGAAATCTGCAAAAATTTAAAAATCATCTCCGTTGCTATAGTACTTAACACATGTATTGCACATTATGGGTGTAGTTTTGACCTACAGATTAAAAAAATGTAAAATAATTTTCCTACTTTGGGCGTTTTTTTCCGTGAGACCCAAAAAAACCAAAATTTCACCGCGAATCCGCAAAATTGAAAAATCACTCCGTTGCTATAGTACTTAGACACATGTATGCACATGATGGATGTAGTTTGACCTACAATTTCAAAAATGTAAAATAAATTTTTCCCAAGCTTGGTCTTTTTTTCCGTGAACCGAAAAACCATATTTCACCGCGAAATCTGCAAAATTGAAAAAACATCTCCGTTGCTATATACTTAGACACCATTATTTGCACATTATGGATGGAGTTTGACCTACAGATTACAAAAATGTAAAATAAATTTTCCTAGCACTTTTTCTTTTTCCGTGAGACCCGAAAAACCATATTTCACACCGCGAAAATCTGCAAATTGAAAAATCATCTCCGTTGCTATAGTACTTAGACACATGTATTGCCATGTATGGATGTATTTGACCTACAGATTACAAAAATGTAAAATAAATTTTCCTAGCTTGGGCGTTTTTCCCCTGAGACCGAAAAACCATATTTCACCGCGAAATCTGCAAAATTGAAAAATCATCTCCGTTGCTATAGTACTTAGACACATGTATTGCCATGTAGGATGTAGTTTGACCTACAGATTACAAAAATGTAAAAATAAATTTTCCTAGCACTTGTCGTTTTTTCCGTGAGACCCGAAAAAACCATATTTCACCGCGAAATCTGCAAAATTGAAAAATCATCTCCGTTGCTATAGTACTTAGACACATGTATTGCACATGTATGGATGTAGTTTGACCTACAGATACAAAAATGTAAATAAATTTTCCTACACTTGTCGTTTTTCCGTGAACCCGAAAAACCATATTTCACCGCGAAATCTGCAAAATTGAAAAATCATCTCCGTTGCTATAGTACTTAGACACATGTTTTGCACATGTATGGATGTAGTTTTGACCTACAGATTACAAAAATGTAAAATAAATTTTCCTACACTTGTCTTTTTTCCGTGAGACCCGAAAAAACCATATTTCACCGCGAAATCTGCAAAATTGAAAAATCATCTCCGTTGCTATAGTACTTAGACACATGTATTGCACATGTATGGATGTAGTTTTGACCTACAGATTACAAAAATGTAAAATAAATTTTCCTAACACTTGGCTTTTTTTCCATGAGACCCGAAAACCATATTTCACCGCGAAATCTGCAAAATTGAAAAATCATCTCCGTTGCTATAGTACTTAGACACATGTATTGCACATGTATGGATGTAGTTTGACCTACAGATTACAAAAATGTAAAATAAATTTTCCTAGCATTGGTCGTTTTTTCCGTGAGACCCGAAAAACCATATTTCACCGCGAAATCTGCAAAATTGAAAAATCATCTCCGTTGCTATAGTACTTAGACACATGTATTGCACATGTATGGATGTAGTTTGACCTACAGATTACAAAAATGTAAAATAAATTTTCCTACTTTCGTCGTTTTTCCGTGAGACCCGAAAAACCATATTTCACCCGCGAAATCCCCAAAATTGAAAAATCATCTCCGTTGCTAAGTAAATTAGACACATGTATTGCACATGTATGGATGTAGTTTGACCTACAGATTACAAAAATGTAAAATAAATTTTCCTAGCTTGTCGTTTTTTTCCGGAGACCCGAAAAAACCATATTTCACCGCGAAATCTGCAAAATTGAAAAATCATCTCCGTTGCTATAGTACTTAGACACATGTATTGCACATGTATGGATGTAGTTTGACCTACAGATTACAAAAATGTAAAATAAATTTTCCTACTTTTTCGTTTTTTCCGTGAACCCGAAAAACCTATTTCACCGCGAATCTGCAAAATTGAAAAATCACTCCGTTCTATAGTACAAACACAGTATGCACATGTATGGAGTAGTTTGACCTACAATTACAAAAAGTAAAAAAAAAATTTTCCTACACTGTCGTTTTTCCCTGAGACCGAAAAACCATATTTACCGCGAAATCTGCAAAATTTTAAAAAATCATCCCGTTGCTATAGTACTAGACACAGTATTGCACATGTATGGATGAGTTTGACCTACAGATTACAAAAATTTAAAAAAAATTTTCCTAACCTTTCATTTTTTCCTAACCCAAAAACCATATTTCACCGCGAAATCTTGCAAAATTGAAAAATCATCTCCGTTGCTAAAAGTACTTAGGGCACATGTTTGCACATGATGGATGTAGTTTGAACCTACGATTACAAAAATGTTTAAAATAAATTTTCCTACCTTTTAGACTTTGTCGTTTTTCGTGAGACCGAAAAACCATATTTACCGCGAAATCCCGCAAAATTGAAAAATCAACTCCGTTCTATAGTACTTAACACATGTATTGCACATTATGGATGTAGTTTGACCACAGATTCAAAAATGTAAAATAATTTTCCTACACTTTTCGTTTTTCCGAAAAACCCGAAAAAACATATTTTACGCAAAAACTAAAAAAATTTAAAAAACATCTCCGTTCATAGTACTTAACAAATTATTCACATGATGGGTTAGTTTACCCCAAATTTCAAAAATTTAAAAAAAAATTTTTTAGCTTCGGTCTTTTCCGTAGACCCAAAAACCATATTTCACCGCGAAATCTGCAAAATTGAAAAATCAATTCCGTTGCTATAGTACTTAACACATGATTGCCATGTATGGATGTAGTTTGACCTACAATTACAAAAATTAAAATAAATTTTCCACTTTTTTCGTTTTTCCGTGAGACCCCAAAAACCATATTTCACCGCAAATTTGCAAAATTGAAAAATCATCTCCGTTGCTATAGTACTTGACAAATGTATTGCACATGTTGGATGTAGTTTGACCACAATTACAAAAATGTAAAATAAATTTTCCTACTTTCGTTTTTTCCTGAACCCCCAAAAAAAAATATTCACCGCGAAATTTTGCAAAATTGAAAAATCATCTCCGTTGCTATAGTACTTGACACATGTATTGCACATGTATGGATGAGTTTTGCCAAGATTAACAAAATTAAAATAAATTTTTATAGCTTGGTCGTTTTTTCCGTTAGACCCAAAAACCATATTTCCACCGCGAAATCGCAAATTGAAAAAAACATCTCCGTTGCTATATAATTAGACACATGTTTGCACATGATGGATGTATTTTGACCTACAGATTACAAAAATGTAAAATAAATTTTCCTACTTTGGGCTTTTTCCTGAGACCCGAAAAACCATTTTTCACCGCGAATTTTGCAAAATTGAAAAATCATCTCCGTTGCTATAGTACTTAGACACATGTATTGCACATGTATGGATGTAGTTTGACCTACAGATTACAAAAATGTAAAATAAATTTTCCTAGCTTGTCGTTTTTCCGTGAGACCCGAAAAACCATATTTCACCGCGAAATCTGCAAAATTGAAAAATCATCTCCGTTGCTATAGTAACTTAGACACATGTATTGCACATGTATGGATGTAGTTTGACCTACAGATTACAAAAATGTAAAATAAATTTTCCTAAGCTTGTCGTTATTTTCCGTGAGACCCGAAAACCATATTCACCCGCGAAATTCTGCAAAATTGAAAAATCATCTCCGTTGCTATAGTACTTAGACACATGTATTGCACATGTATGGATGTAGTTTGACCTACAGATTACAAAAATGTAAAATAAATTTTCCTAGCTTGTCGTTTTTCCGTGAGACCCGAAAAAACCATATTTCACCGCGAAATCTGCAAAATTGAAAAATCATCTCCGTTGCTATAGTACTTAGACACATGTATTGCACATGTATGGATGTAGTTTGACCTACAGATTACAAAAATGTAAAATAAATTTTCCTACCACTTGTCGTTTTTCCGTGAGACCCGAAAAACCATATTTCACCGCGAAATCTGCAAAATTGAAAAATCATCTCCGTTGCTATAGTACTTAGACACATGTATTGCACATGTATGGATGTAGTTTGACCTACAGATTACAAAAATGTAAAATAAATTTTCCTACACTTGTCGTTTTTCCGTGAGACCCGAAAAACCATATTTCACCGCGAAATCTGCAAAATTGAAAAATCATCTCCGTTGCTATAGTACTTAGACACATGTATTGCACATGTATGGATGTAGTTTGACCTACAGATTACAAAATGTAAAATAAATTTTCCTAGCACTTGTCGTTTTTTCCGATGAGACCCGAAAAACCATATTTCACCGCGAAATCTGCAAAATTGAAAAATCATCTCCGTTGCTATAGTACTTAGACACATGTATTGCACATGTATGGATGTAGTTTTGACCTACAGATTACAAAAATGTAAAATAAATTTTCCTAGCCTTGGTCGTTTTTTCCGTGAGACCCGAAAAACCATATTTCACCGCGAAATCTGCAAAATTGAAAAATCATCTCCGTTGCTATAGTACTTAGACACATGTATTGCACATGTATGGATGTAGTTTGACCTACAGATTACAAAAATGTAAAATAAATTTTCCTAGCTTTGGTCGTTTTTCCGTGAGACCCGAAAAACCATATTTCACCGCGAAATCTGCAAAATTGAAAAATCATCTCCGTTGCTATAGTACTTAGACACATGTATTGCACATGTATGGATGTAGTTTGACCTACAGATTACAAAAATGTAAAATAAATTTTCCTAGCTTTGGTCGTTTTTTCGTGAGACCCGAAAAACCATATTTCACCGCGAATTCTGCAAAATTGAAAAATCATCTCCGTTGCTATAGTACTTAGACACATGTATTGCACATGTATGGATGTAGTTTGACCTACAGATTACAAAAATGTAAAATAAATTTTCCTAGCACTTGTCGTTTTTCGGTGAGACTCGAAAAACCATATTTAACCGCGAAATCTGCAAAATTGAAAAATCATCTCCGTTGCTATAGTACATAGACACATGTATTGCACATGTATGGATGTAGTTTGACCTACAGATTACAAAAATGTAAAATAAATTTTCCTAACACTTGTCATTTTTTCCATGAGACCCGAAAATCCATATTTCACCGCGAAAATCTGCAAAATTGAAAAATCATCTCCGTTGTTATAGTACTTAGACACATGTATTGCACATGTATGGATGTAGTTTGACCTACAGATTATAAAAATGTAAAATAAATTTTCCTAACACTTGTCATTTTTCCATGAGACCCGAAAATCCATATTTCACCGCGAAATCTGCAAAATTGAAAAATCATCTCCGTTGCTATAGTACTTAGACACATGTATTGCACATGTATGGATGTAGTTTGACCTACAGATTACAAAAATGTAAAATAAATTTTCCTAACACTTGTCATTTTTCCATGAGACCCGAAAATCCATATTTCACCGCGAAATCTGCAAAATTGAAAAATCATCTCCGTTGCTATAGTACTTAGACACATGTATTGCACATGTATGGATGTAGTTTGACCTACAGATTACAAAAATGTAAAATAATTTATCCTAGCACTTGTCGTTTTTCCGTGAAACCCGAAAAACCATATTTCACAGTAAAATCTAAAAAATTCAAAAATCATCTCCGTTGCTATAGTACAGGCATGTCAAACTGGCGGCCCGCGGGCCGCATGTGGCCCGCCTGGTCAATTTGTGCGGCCCGCTGCGAGCGTTAGGGTATAATACAATACTTCCTTATTATAAGATAAGGAAAGTAAAAAAAAAAAAAATATGGCTCGAGACTAAACTTATTTTCTTGACATCTGGCCAAAAATAATAATAATAATAATATCGCCTTATTTATACTGCCCGATTGAGACTACTAAAGTCCCATTATTCTTATTGGTTTTTTAATAATTATAGGTACTTTTTGTGTAGGTATTTTGTGTATTATTTCAAACCAATAAAACTTCTATTTTTAAAACAAATTAAGAACCCTGAATTTTTTTTTTTTTTCTTTTCATTTTACGTCAGGATCTTTTTTTACGAGAGGGGGATGGGTTGAGTACCTGCGGCCCGCCGATGGTCAGCACAACTAAAAATGGCCCTTCATACATTTTGAGTTTGACATGCCTGCTATAGTACTTAGACAAATGTATTGCACATGTATGGATGTAGTTTGACCTACAGATTACAAAAATGTAAAATAAATTTTCCTAGCTTCGGTCGTTTTTCCGTGAGACCCGAAAAACCATATTTCACCGCGAAATCTGCAAAATTGAAAAATCATCTCCGTTGCTATAGTACTTAGACACATGTATTGCACATGTATGGATGTAGTTTGACCTACAGATTACAAAAATGTAAAATAAATTTTCCTAGCTTTGGTCGTTTTTCCGTGAGACCCGAAAAACCATATTTCACCGCGAATTCTGCAAAATTGAAAAATCATCTCCGTTGCTATAGTCTCTAGACACATGTATTGCACATGTATGGATGTAGTTTGACCTACAGATTACAAAAATGTAAAATAAATTTTCCTACCACTTGTCGTTTTTCCGTGAGACTCGAAAAACCATATTTCACCGCGAAATCTGCAAAATTGAAAAATCATCTCCGTTGCTATAGTACTTAGACACAATTATTGCACATGTATGGATGTAGTTTGACCTACAGATTACAAAAATGTAAAATAAATTTTCCTAGCTTCGGTCGTTTTTCCGTGAGACCCGAAAAAACCATATTTCACCGCGAAATCTGCAAAATTGAAAATCATCTCCGTTGCTATAGTACTTAGACACATGTATTGCACATGTATGGATGTAGTTTGACCTATCGATTACAAAAATGTAAAATAAATTTTCCTAGCACTTGTCGTTTTTCCGTGAGATCCGAAAATCCATATTTCACCGCGAAATCTGCAAAATTGAAAAATCATCTCTGTTGCTATAGTACTTAGACACATGTATTGCACATGTATGGATGTATTTTGACCTACAGATTACAAAAATGTAAAATAAAAAAATTTTCCTAGCACTTGTCGTTTTTCCGTGAGACCCGAAAAAACCATATTTCACCGCGAAATCTGCAAAATTGAAAAATCATCTCCGTTGCTATAGTACTTAGACACATGTATTGCACATGTATGGATGTAGTTTGACCTACAGATTCCAAAAATGTAAAATAAATTTTCCTAGCACTTGTCGTTTTTCCATGAGACCCGAAAAAACTATATTTCACCGCGAAATCTGCAAAATTGAAAAATCATCTCCGTTGCATAGTACTTAGACACATGTATTGCACATGTATGGATGTAGTTTGACCTACAGATTACAAAAATGTAAAATAAATTTTCCTACCACTTGTCATTTTTCCGTGAGACCCGAAAAAACCATATTTCACCGCGAAAACTGCAAAATTGAAAAATCATCTCCGTTGCTATAGTACTTAGACACATGTATTGCACATGTATGGATGTAGTTTGACCTACAGATTACAAAAATGTAAAATAAATTTTCCTAGCTTTGGTCGTTTTTCCGTGAGACCCGAAAAACCATATTTCACCGCCAATTTCGCAAAATTGAAAAATCATCTCCGTTGCTATAGTACTTAGACACATGTATTGCACATGTATGGATGTAGTTTGACCTACAGATTACAAAAATGTAAAATAAATTTTCCTACCACTTGTCGTTTTTCCGTGAGACTCGAAAAACCATATATCACCGCGAAATCTGCAAAATTGAAAAATCATCTCCGTTGCTATAGTACTTGGACACATGTATTGCACATGTATGGATGTAGTTTGTTCACAGATTACAAAAATGTAAAATAAATTTTTATAGCTTCGGTCGTTTTTCCGTGAGACCCGAAAAACCATATTTCACCGCGAAATCTGCAAAATTGAAAAATCATCTCCGTTGCTGTAGTACTTAGACACATGTATTGCACATGTATGGATGTAGTTTGACCTACAGATTACAAAAATGTAAAATAAATTTTCCTAGCTTTGGTCGTTTTTTCCGTGAGACCCGAAAAACCATATTTCACCGCGAATTCTGCAAAATTGAAAAATCATCTCCGTTGCTATAGTACTTAGACACATGTGTTGCGTACAGCGTACACTGCGTACCGTATCAATGCCTCCCCATAAATGCAGCCCTGACTTGCAACGAGAGAGCCCCTTGGCTTCAAACAAGTCAGTGGTAATTTTTCCATAGAATTTGTAAGTTCAACTCTCTATTCTCTGCCCTCAGCAGTTACCTTTTGACAATCAGAGAGATCACACCTCAGTTCAAATTAGTGTATACCATTTTCGTGCAACGCTCAATATTTCTTTAAAGTATCAAATTAAATAAAGTTCTCAAATTAAAGATAGTTATTACCCATAAAGCTCACTCATCTTCCCACTCTGCCCCATCATCAAGAAGAGCCGGCCGGCACCCCGTAAGTCAACCCCGCTAGAGTCTGCAAAGGTGAGTGAGCCCTCAATTTTTCTCTTCTTCCCTTCGAACCTTGTGGGCTGTCCCCCACATCGTTTTTTGGCCCGAATTCGAGCCGGATTACGAACCTTTGAAAATTTCACCTCTTTTCAATTTATAAAACTTTTCTTTTGGGCGAGTACCCATTGCCACATGCACGTATTATATAAAATTTCAACCTAACATACTTGCATTACTTGCTAAGATTGTTACCATATTCTAATATTATTTTATTGCCAAGTCAACTAGTGCACTCAATGTAATTTGTCCATTTTGTTTGTCTTTCTGTCAATTTCTTGATTTTTTGCCGAATAATCATATAATCTCTTTCAGCATAAAGTTGATGCACACCTCTTCTTTAAAGCGCTACAATAATGTTTTAAACCTCAATAATTCATTGCATTATTTTAGAAATTTTAAAGTGCTATAAATCATTACAATTATTAGAATTACGTACTTGCCCTCTTGATATTTAATTTTACCTACAGTCCACTGCCTCTCCCATTTTAGATTCCTAAACTCGGCCCCTCGCTATAGTTCTCATTTCTCAGCGTACCGAGCAACTTGCTACCTATGTCCTATGCCGCTGTGAGCAATCACTTGATTTCAAGTTACACTTGATCTTAACTTGAAAGTTCTATCTTTCAACTTGAATTAATATTCCATCTCACTTGTCACCTTTTCAACTATCTGATTTATCTAATTACATATCTCCATATCTCAATTTATCTTATGTACGCTTCTCCCCAGCTCCTCTCTGTTCTATGTAGGTACCTAATGTACCTTTACTTGTCTATTGCTTGTTTGTGATCTCTCTGCTCCGCTATGTACTATTATTTTATGTAATCTAGTTCGCCCGCACCGCTCTTTGTATTTCTATATGAATGTCATTAGGTAACTCCATGTATTAATCACTGTTATTCGTGTTTTCTGTTTATATTCTGAACTTAGAATTTTTCGTGAACTTGGTAAATTAAAAGTTTTTAGTTCATCGCCTCTTACTGTTCGTGAAACCGCTCCAGTATTGCCGGGAATAAAATAAAATAATCATTATAATTAAATTTAATTCGCTTAATTTACCCGCTCTTTTCATTCATTTAAGTCTCATTCGCAATCATTTAAGTCTAAACCGCAACCATTCAAGTCTAACCCGCATTCATTAAAGTTTAACCCGCATTCATTAAAGTTCAACCCGCATTCATTAAAGTATAACCCGCTTTCATTTCCTCGCATTTTCAAAATTTTACCGCATTAATTATTATCGTTTTCCCCGCAATATCTTGGTTTTCCGCAATTATTAATAAATTCAGTTCACGAATACGCTTAATTTGATTTCCGCTTTTTTGTCGATTAACTGGTAATTAAAAGTTTTTTTTTTCGCTTATTAGTTTTTCCGCAATAATTTAACTAGCTAGCTCGCTGTTTCATTTATTTTCGCAATTTAAAGTTTTTGTGCTTTAGTGTATCTGTGTTGTGTTTACAATTTACTTAATCTCAAGGATCATACGATCAATTCACCAGGTAATCTAGACCTTATTCTTCATATTTCACTGTCTTTTAAATAAAAATCATGTCGACTAACTCTCAAAGAGAAAAACTCCGCTCATTGATTTCGCGTAAAGAAAATATCTTGACCGTATGCAAAAGCTGGCAGATTACACCACTCAGCTTACCGAGTCTAACACAGGGCATTTTTATCTCGTTTCGAACGCATCGATGATTATTACAATTCTTTTGATACTCTCCAGGATCAAATTGATACTTTGTGTGCCTCTATGGATAGCGCTGATAAAGTTGACACCTCCGGAGATACTCAGACCTTTGAGGAGTTATATTTTGAAACTAAGGCTTTCGTTAGGGCTAAAAATCTTATCCCATCATCAGCTACCCTTGTAAGTGCTCCCAGTCCCGCTCCTGCCGCCACAGTTCATCCGAAACTTCCAAAGCTTTCGGTCCCTATCTTTTCAGGAGATTTACAACAGTGGTCAAGTTTTCACTCGCTTTTCAGGTCTACGATTCACCGTAGGACTGATATTTCAGAAGTAGAAAAGCTTCAGTACCTACGCTCATTTTTGCGCGGGCCTCCTCTGCATTTGATTGAAAATTTCCAACTTCTCGATCAAAATTATTCTACAGCATACAAAACCTTGTGTGATCGCTATGAAAACAAAAGGGTTCTAGCTTCGCATCATCTCAACATGATCCTGAACTTCAAGCCGCTTCACAACAGCAACGTATCGGGTCTACGCAGTTTTCTTGAGGTTTTTCAGACTAATGTTGCTGCCGTAAAGAACTTGAACCTTCCTAATATTGGTGATTTTCTTTTAGTTCAGATTGCCCTTCGCGTATTAAATATCGAACACAAGAAATTATTCGAGGATAAATTGGATTCGAACGAGGTACCTACTTATGATCAACTAATAAATTACGTTAATAAAATTTGCATGGACAGTGAAATGATCCAGTTTTCTACATCTCCTTCTTCTTCAAAAAATACTCTCGCTGCGCCTACCGCTAACCCGCACAAGGGAAATCATAAAC
Organism: Bactericera cockerelli; assembly: GCA_024516035.1. Taxonomy (NCBI): domain Eukaryota; kingdom Metazoa; phylum Arthropoda; class Insecta; order Hemiptera; family Triozidae; genus Bactericera; species Bactericera cockerelli. The sequence continues at coordinate 19,600 of JAMCCL010000580.1, forward strand.
AAGAACGCACTTCCTACCTGTCTACCGCTGAATCAGCAAAACCGCACGCACTTCAGTCCTCCCCGCACTCTTCTTGTCCTATTTGTAAACAGGCTCACCCGCTCTTCAAGTGTTCTTCTTTTCTCAAGTTTGATATTCCTAAACGTGTTGAAGTTCTCAAAAGTCAAAACCGCTGCTTCAACTGTTTAGGTGTTCACCGCATTTCGGACTGTCGCTCCGATTCCACTTGCCGCACATGCCACAAACGGCATCACACGCTAATACATCGCGAGTCTAATTTTGTGAATTATTCTTCCCCTAGCTCTTCCAAAGAGACCACCCCTCAAACCAAGACCTGTATTTTCTCCACTGGTGACAATGTTCAAAAATCTTCAGTTTTACTAGGCACCGCCCGAGTTTCAATTTTGGACCGCTTTGGCAACCCGCACCCAATCCGCTTGATTGTCGATCCTGGTTCACAGATTTCTTGTATAACTGAATCGTGTGTTCAACGCATAGGTTTACAGAAATATAAATGCCATATTTCTATTTCGGGTATTGGAGACAATACGGCGCCTGAAAACAACGGAGCCGTCTCTTGTGTACTATCTCCACGCCTACCATCCAGCCGCAATCTTCACGCCGAAGCAGTTGTTCTTAAACGTATTTCTTCCAATATACCTTCCGCTCATATTGCACCTGAAGTGTTTTCAAAATTTTCTCACCTTGATCTCGCTGATCCCGACTTCTGTACACCGGATGCCGTCGATTTTCTTCTTGGCGCTGAATTGTACGCGCAGATATTATGCACTACTGGGGACAACGTGATACCTGGGACACCTACCGCTATGAAACAACGCTGGGATGGATTATTTTCGGCCGCACTCCTACTTACAACGAGGATAGTTCTCGCCGCTCTCTGTTTCTTACTTCCCCCAACCTGGATACAATGCTCCAGAAGTTTTGGGAGACGGAGGAAGTCGCTGTCCAGCTCATTGAAGATCCTGAGGATGTTCGCTGCGAGGAACATTTTCTCTCCACTCACCAGCGTGACGAAACCGGCAGATATATGGTCTCACTACCCTTTCGTGAGGATGTCTCTAATTTAGGCGAAAATCGCAATCGCGCTCTCACTCAGTACCGCAACTTAGAAAAACGCTTAAATAAAAACGAATATTTACATACTGAATATACAAAGTTTTTTGAGGATTATTTAGCTCAGAATCATATGCATGTGTGTAAAACTCCTTCTCGCTATGTCATTCCTCATCATGCTGTACTAAAACAGTCTAGCTCAACTACAAAGCTCCGCGCCGTATTCAACGCATCCGCCACTAGCACCACTGACAAGTCACTCAATAATATTCTAATGAAAGGCTCCAAACTTCAAAAGGATATTTGCAATATTATTCTCTCCTTTCGTTCTCATCGTATTGTTGTGTGTGCAGATATTAAACAAATGTATAGGCAGATTTTAGTTCACCCAGAAGACAGAAAGTTTCAGCATATATTCTGGCGTAATCCTCAGAACAACGAAGTCGCAGAGTTTGAGTTAACTACGGTGACGTATGGTATCGCACCGTCAGCTTACCAAGCTCAAAGAGTACTCCAGCAGTTGGTGCTTGATGAAGGACATGCCTTCCCTCTTGCTTCTAAAGCCATTCTCAATGAAACCTACATAGATGACGTAGTCAGTGGCGGAGCTACGGAACAGGAAGCCCTTCAACTTCAACAAGAACTGGTCGCTCTACTTAAACGAGGTTGCTTCGAACTTCGAAAATGGGCAAGTAACAACGCTGCTCTTCTTGAAACCGTCCCGCATGATCATCTTGAGAAACCGCTAGCTCTTCGGGAGGACGAAGAGCCTACTTTTAAAATTTTAGGTCTTCACTGGGACCCCGCATCCGATACATTCTCGTATCACGTCGCAGACATTGACGTCGTCTTCACTAAACGATCAATTCTTTCTCACGTCGCCCGCATGTTTGACCCGCTCGGCTGGTTATCACCAGTCATCTTCTGGGCTAAGTATTTACTTCAGTTGCTGTGGTTGTCTCAATATTCTTGGGATGATCCCTTGACTCCAGAATTAGCCGCCTCCTGGTCAACCTTTTCTTCCGAACTGTCTAAATTACAATCGCTCAGAATTCCCCCGCTTTATCGACACGTCCGCTCCGCAGACCATCCATGTCGTAGGATTTAGTGACGCCTCGACAAAAGGTTATGCTGCCGTGATCTACTTGGTCACTTCTGACTTAAACCGCAATGAAAATACAGTCTACTTGTTGAAAGGTAAAAGTAAAGTCGCTCCTACTAAATCGCCTCTCAGTATTCCTCGTCTCGAGCTGTGTGGTGCGTTATTACTTGCACGACTGTATGACTCTCTTAAGACTTACCTAGGAACATTGTCGATATCTTCCCGCACTTTCTATAGTGATTCTAATATTGTTCTCGCTTGGATAACCACACCCCCGCATACTCTCAAAACTTACGTTGGTAACCGCATCGTGGAGCTGAACAACTTAACTTCCAAGGAGTGTGACTGGTATCATGTTCCCGGCGAACAGAACCCCGCGGACTGTGCGTCTAGAGGACTTCTACCGCTACAATTCTTGGAACACTCTCTTTGGTTTAATGGTCCTCAGTTTCTTCGTCAGTCTCGAGACTACTGGCCTCGTTCTCAAGGCAATGAAGTTCATAATCTACCTGAACTTAAGGATAACACCAAAACTTTACTAACTGTAACTCCCCCTGCGAAGTCTTACTTGTTAGGATGTTGTGAAAAATATTCAAAACTTACCAAGCTACAACGAATTCTCGCGTTCGTACTTCGTTTCATCAGAAACATACGAACTTCCAAAGAACAACGTGATCTAGGACCTCTACAAGTAAGAGAACTTAATAATAGTTTAATAATAATCACCAAACTAGAACAAGAATATCACTTTGCCGCTATTATTTCAGCCCTTCAGACCAACGTAAAAATAACCAACTCCGCCATCTTAAAACTAACTCCATTCCTGGATGAACATGGAAGACTCAGGTGGGCGGAAGGCTTCGAAACGCTCAGAATCTATCGCAGGATTCAATTCATCCGCTACTTCTTCCCAAAAAGTGTCACTTGTCTAATATTATTTGTGATCATTATCATGTCTCTTCTCTGCACGCTGGTCCTCGCACCGTTCAGGCATTAATTCAGCAGAAGTTTTGGATTATGTCGCTACGCGATCTTCTCCGTCAACGCATACATAAGTGCCTGAGATGTTACCGGTACTCCGCAAAACCTATTCAACCAATAATGAGTGACTTACCAGAACGAAGAGTCACTCAAGAGCGACCTTTTCTCAACGTCGGCGTGGACTTTGGTGGTCCATTCTTCATCAAGGAGAGTTCCCGCCGCAACGCGCGTTCACGCAAGGCATATCTCTGCCTATTCATCTGCTTCACAACCAAAGCAATTCACTTGGAGCTGGTATCAGATCTGTCGTCTGCTGCATTTCTTGCCAGTCTTGACCGTTTCATCGGACGCCGCGGTCTACCTCGCTTTATCCACAGTGACAACGGCACAAATTTCACCGCTGCCGCACGAGAATTGTCTGAAGTATATCAGATGCTACAGGAAAATTCCGCTGATATAAATAATATACTCGCGCAACGTCAAATTACTTGGATATTTAATCCACCCGCCGCCTCTAATTTCGGAGGTCTCTGGGAAGCCGGTATTAAATCCGCAAAATTTCATCTCCGTCGGGTAATAGGCGAACAAAATTTCACATTCGAAGAACTTACAACTCTTCTATGTAGAATAGAGGCTGTACTTAACTCTAGACCCCTCATCGATGTTTCTCCTGATCCTCTTGATGGTATAGATTATTTAACTCCTGGTCATTTTCTCATAGGCACCTCCCTATTAACTCCACCGAGCATGATATAACCTCTACTCCCATGAATAGATTAACTCGTTGGAGACTTATCCAGCAAGCCGCGCATTCCTTTTGGGGAGCTTGGTCCACAAGCTATCTTCAATCCCTGACTCCCAGATCAAAATGGTTACTCCCTAATCCGGAACTCAAATCTGGTGATTTGATCCTTCTTCCCAAGGCTAATAAATTACCTCTTCATTGGCATTTAGGTAAAATTATTGATGTTTACCCTGGTAGTGACAATGTCACTAGGGTCGCAAAAATTAAATTTCAAGACACGGTCTTAACTCGACCTGTCAACAAAATCATTCCCTTGAGATTTAACAATTAAATGTTACAATGCTTTCTTTACTTAAGTATTCAATAATCCTTTATTATTTATCAGGCACTTATTGAATACCTCTGTTTCATGTTATTTTAATAATTTATGTGTACTTTTGTCTTGGCAATATTCAATTTTTTGTGATCTCGCTTTTCTCGCTTACATTTCTCAAATTATACCAAATTTTGGGTGGGCGGAATGTTGCGTACAGCGTACACTGCGTACCGTATCAATGCCTCCCCATAAATGCAGCCCTGACTTGCAACGAGAGAGCCCCTTGGCTTCAAACAAGTCAGTGGTAATTTTCATAGAATTTGTAAGTTCAACTCTCTATTCTCTGCCCTCAGCAGTTACCTTTTGACAATCAGAGAGATCACACCCTCGTTCAAAATTG